>OZ007581.1:24831042-24903542 GCA_963931925.1 Onchidella celtica | reverse complement strand
TCTTTGGACATCATTGGCTCACAGGTCAGAGCTGGGGCACAGCCACACCCATCGCCGCAAGCTTCACCCTCAGCGCTGTACAACTGGCACGTACCTACTGCAAAGAGGAAGGAAACGATACAAAAACTACAGATCATCGCCATCATCATCATCATCCTTCATAATTGGTCGAGTTTAAAAGTGGGCTATACTTATAAAAAGCGGTTTTGACAAAATTGACCCTGAAAATCGACGCCCTTGGCAATGCCCACATCTCACTTTAGATAGGTGTCACAAGTACCGACTATAAAGAGGAAGGAAACAATACAACACACATTAAATCACCATCATCAGCATCACACTTCATAATTGGTCGATTTTAACGAGGGGGGGGGGGGGGGGCTATCCGAAAAAAAAAAAAGAGTTTTGAACTTGGCAAGTTCAAAGATCTCACTTTGGACTGTTTCTGGTGTATTTGCTGTCACACGAACCGACTGTAAAGTGGACGGAAATAGTACAAAAACATCAAATGATTATCGTACTTTAGAATAGGTCCGTTTTAAATACAGAAAAAAAACTGAGGTGGAAAATTAACGCCAACTGGGAAATGCCTTGATCTCACTTTGGATTGGGTCTTGTGAATTTTCTGACACAAGTACCGACTAAAGGGAGAAAAGGGAAACAATACAAAAATATGAAAATAATCATCAGCATCATACTTCATAACTGATCGATTTTAAAGACAGCTGGGCCATCCCTAAAAAAGCAGTGCATGTAACGAACAGTGGCCTTATGCATGAACTTAGTGTAAATCCGCCCGTTTTGCACCATGATGGAGGCTTCGTAGTGAATACGGCTACCTAGGTGTAAACTAAAATTTACTCGGTATGCTTGGACTAAAGTTACACCTCCCCCTCCGTACCCACCAATTGACGCTTACCGCTGTAACAAAAATTGACATTGTGCGTGTAAAGAATTTGTATCGGTTAACCCTTGCCACCAGAAAACAACGCCGATCAAAACAAGAGTAGAAAGCCAATTTTTTTTGTCTTTGATCCGCCGAAGTCGCGGGTTGGAATAAAATATTAGTTTCTTTTTTTTTTTCCAGCAGACAACATTTTCCCAAGATAGATTACGTATTGCGTACCTGATTTAGTCGTCCTCGGAGAAAGTGTAAAGCTTCGAACCTTTTTACAGTTCATGCGTACCGAGTAGGCCTACTCCACCGTGTAAATAGTTATGCACAGTTACGCATTCGGCCAGTGGTTCCGAAACTGCTCATTGAAGACATATAAAATTCGTAGACAGACGTAAGTTAACTTGTCAGTTTACGTGAGCATATTTGAATCAGAAGACACGAGACCTTAATATTTGGATATCTTTTCGTCAGTTTATCTCGTGGAAAAATTCTCGCCTCAATTCCACATTTTCTTGAAGACATAAAAACTTAGATCTCTCTTGTTATTTTTCTAATTTTTTTTTCTGTTCCTGGGCCGGGTATTTTGCCTGTAACTACTACTACTACTACTACTACTACTACTATAACTACTCCCTGGGACACAGGATACCGAGACGGATCAATTCGTCATATTCCGTCCATCATCTTGAGCGCGTATCGTCGATGTCAACAATGCACGACAATTCGCTACACACCCTTTCATAATTGAACGAAAAAAAAAATAGTACTCACCATATTTATAGACAAGCAGTTTGTGGACATACAACGGGAGTCGTGACTTTTATTCGTACGAATTTTAGCAAATTCAAGAGCGGTGCCAGCAACACGCCCTCAAACACAGCTTATCGGCTAAGGGATTTCTCGTCCTATAAAACACTGCCATGGGTGCTGCAAATCGCTGGAATGTGCCTGATATGACTCTGAACGTCACGAGAAATCCCTGGGATGTGTTGGAATTGTCCTGTGTTTGGGGGTGTGTTGCTGTCCCGCCCCTGAATTTGCTAAAGCTCGTATCACCCCAACGGGAGTAGGAATGGTTCATCTCGATATTCTGTGTCTCAGCCACCACTACTAAAATTAACGATACTGTTAATAATAACCATAATCATAATAATCACAAACAGCTTTTCTGTCATTACGTAAACCAAGCTAGCGGTTGTTTAAAGGATGAAACTTTTGTTGGTTTTCTCTTATTGTCTTACCTCTTCTACATCGTCCATTCTCGCCGTTTCTCCGGGCCTTCAGACAACATTCCCCATCGTCACAATGTCTGTTTCTTCTACATCTGTCTCCAGGGGTGGCCTGTTGATAGGTTAAAGGATTGGAACACTTTGTTTCAAATAATGTAAACTTGTGTAATGACTTTGTTGCTTCTAAAATCTGTCTATCTATCTATCTATCTATCTATCTATCTATCTATCTATCTATCTATCTATCTATCTATCTATCTACCTATCTACCTATCTATCTATCTATCTATCTATCTATCTATCTATCTTCCTGTCTATCCATCACGATTTCACTATGCAATGGAAATCTTACCTGTACAACAGCTAAGGTGATTGTCAAGGGTAAAGTTATAATTGTCGTGCTGGGTCACGACTTGTTTTTTTTGTCACGGTTTCGTTGATTATAACCAGCGGAAATGTCCTTGAACTGTTTTCGTGAACAGTTTGTTTTTGTAACGCTTTTCTTAGAGATGGAAAGAAAGTGGGGCAAGATAGAATAAATGGATAAGTTAGCAGTGACGGTGCAATTCTCGACCCCGTGATTTTGATGAACTCTAACAGGGGAAGAGAAGGGGTGAGTAAAGGGAGATAGTAAATTCGTACATAAAACGTAGAGGGTTTAGAGACTTTAGGAAGGGTTTTGACATGTTAATTTGCAGCCGGCCGCACAGTATATAAGCGTGGCCATTCCTATGTTTGAACACTCCATGCAGAAATATCCATCTGTGCAGGCGGTCGGCGGGATTCTGCCAGAAGAATCAGAAGACTGTTATATTCATGTCTATGTCCTTTATAGACACTGAAATGAGACCATATGCTCTTTGTGAGAATTACCCACTGCTGTTATCCATTGTTCCCTGATTTCTGATCAGGGACCAAGTGTAAGTGTCTGCCTGTTGATTCAACAATGAACGTGAAGCTGACCTTAATTTTCCAGTAGGAGTGCTACCGAAGAATGCAAGACTTCCATGTATATTAGCTTGCAACTAGATCTAGCATGAATGTCTGGCATACACATTTGTAAATTGAAATTGATGTGTCTGGATGAGGCTGGGGATTGCCAGCCCATCCTAGAGCAGATCTAGATCTAACTTAACTACGTCAGTTTGTATTGACGAGTTTGATCCATTATAAGCGGTAGGCACAAATAACTGAGATAACATTGTCGTCTGAGACATTAGAATATTATTTGTTAGATAGTAGGCAGACTATATCTGAGAACTAGATAAGTAATACTTAAATTGTGAGTGAGACAGAATGATATAATCTTTTAGGAATCTAGAGGAGACTTCTAGTGACATAGTATTGGATTTTCATTTGATGCTGCTGATGTTGTCTTTTTAGTATGTAAGAGCTAGACGAAATTGTTAGGGAATAATAAGTAAATAAATTTGTGGCCCTGCAGGTCTGTTGATAACAACCATTCAGATTGTTATTAGTATGTGGCATGGTATGAAAGAGTAATTCCTAAATACCTCTCGATTTTTAATTGCAGTCGTAACACTTATAATTCTTAATAACCAAACTCGTAACAGTGATCACCAACAATGCACAGATAATAAGCGTCTGCATTTTGTCTTCCCACAACTCAGTTCAGTTTATCCAGACTCACTCGCATATGTTGCTGAATGCAATATTGTTCAGTGATTTGAGGTTTTTATTTTAGGAGGTTCGCTGCCCTTGGCATTTACACCTCACTTTACTTGTTTTATTATTTCTTGTTCTGGCGGGGGGGGGGGGGATGATATGGATAAATTTTAATCTATTAATTTCAATTTTTCCCGGGCAGCGGCCTTTCGGCCTGCTCTTTACGATTTCCAACTGCCAAGGTATCTTTAACGTGCGCAACGTGCACACGGGCCCTCCGAATTTTTTCGTCCTTATCCGAGAAGACTAGGTACTCGATCCTACCCCCCAATAGGACCAGGGACTTGAAAATATGAGAAAAATCCAATTTCCAAGAACTACTCGATCCTACCCCCCAATAGGACCAGGGACTTGAAAATATGAGAAAAATCCACTTTCCAACATGCCTGCACTGCCCGGGTTTAGAACCCGGGACCCTTGGCATGAGAGGCGAGCACCTTGCCTCTAGACCACCTTGTTCAGTGCAATTTCTGTGGCCCTTTTATACTTCACTCACCGATTTGGTTGACTATGAGAGATGAAACACGATAGTACGACACTGTAACGCGCCGTTGCCTTCATATAAAATATGGAGTGTTCATATTGGTGGGGTGTTATGTAATTACAGGTGATCTCGTCCAAATCTTGGTTACTAACTCTCCCGATACCCTCCAGGGTGTGGTTGTTCTCAACATAATTATCCTGAGCTACACGATAGCACGTGGTTTATTTGTGGTTTTTTTTTTTTTCCAACTTCCGATTTTTTCTACTCCACTATGAAACCGCGAAAGCCCCACGCTGTGGGGTTTTTTAGATTCTCGTCCATTTCTGTACGAGTCGATTGCCTTTACGTTGTGGTGGGTGGGATTCGAATCGTTACCTCGGGCTAATGACTCAGTCTTTACCTGCTATGCGAATCGTTATCTGATTCGGATAACTTACCGAACGAATCAGCCGGGGAAGAAAACATGATTCGAATCACTGTTGATTCGCCTCTGGCAGGCGCTCCATTAGGTAATGATGCACGGACCGGACTCACCACTCTGCGGTAAGAAACCGAATCATGACCACCGTTGGGACCCACTGGTGACAACATGTTTAGGATATCCAAGTGTCCATGCACTGTATCTTGTACTTGCCTGCTATGCAAACACCGTGAAGGAGAAATACACGAAGAATGCGTCATTTAAAACTCTTTTCTTCCCGCAAACGAATACCCTTTCGCTGTATTTGGGCTCATATGCCCTCAGACGGGTATTATACGTTCTTAAGGTTGGGCAACTTTCACTTCTCCTATTTTCTTCTCGTGACTTTCCTTAGTGAAGTGACATAGAGGAAGTTACTAAGGGAAGGTACTCTAATAACTAAAGGATAAATTCAGACATTCGAACGTTCTTTGTGAAATTCTTAGTCATTGCAAGACGCAAATTCACAACACACGAGATAATAAATGAAGTTACAAATCACAACACCCAAATAAATGTATGTCAGCACACAAACATGAAACAAAAATACTATGTACGAAAGTAAAATCAATTTCTGAAATAGTGGTTTCAAACAGAATCGAAATCCAGCCAGAAATAACCGTTTTTTGTATATTTTTCTCAGACAAGTGAATACAGGTGGAAATAGTGAAAAATTACTTAGGCTGGGCAAGCACAGCAGGCCCAAATTACTGAGAAGGAAAGGAGTTCAGTATGTTGAGGCACTAAGGCCCCAAGCGCACTATGTTAAAATTAACCACCCGTTCAATGCAAGCAATCTTTTGCTTGGCGTGCAGCATGGTAAACTCTTTGCCAAGCAAAAAAAAATCTGTGTTTGCACGCCGTGCAGCAGGCGAAACGGGATAGTGCGCGCGGCCCCTAAATGATTGACTGATGACAGGAGTCAGAATCCTAGCATCCCATAATTGCTCCACTCCCCGGGTCCAACATCCAGTTGAGGTTTTCCTGCTAATTGTCCCAGCGGCCAGTTGGTTCCATATTTGTCGTGTTCGTCCGGCCTTCTCGCACATTCTTCGATCACCCCGTTTGCATCCTGCCTCAGTCATTGTGGTAATGGTGTGTGTGTGTGGGGGGGGGGGGCACCTCAATATATTCATCCGCCCGTAATCTGCGAGATAATATGAGATGAGATCATCTTCAGATTCAGGAGTGAGGCACTTAAACGTCAAGAATCCCAGAGAAGTGCCAGCCACTATCCCTAGGTCAATAAGACGTAGATTTTTATAAGACTTCTATAAGATTGGTAGGAATACCGTCGGGGGCAGGTTCCCTACATAAAATCGACGTCAGTGCGATATCGTAAGCAGCGCATCTACGTAGGAATGATGTCATTCCTTTGTGCAAATTGAAGTCAATTCTACTAGAGCAGCTAGACGGATGACCCTCGAGTTTGCTGGCTGGGATGATGAAACTTGGACGACTGAACCCTTCACATTTCAGCCCACTCTGATCAAGTAACAGTGGAGAGGAGAAACAAAAATTGCATCTAATATTTTGCTTCTTCGCTGTGCAGAGTTTTTTTGTTTTTTTTAATTTTGAAGAGTAAGCGAATAGACTCATAAGAAAAAAAAAACAAAATTACCCCCATCCCCCCACCCCCACCCCGGAAAAAAAACAACAAGTGAGTACGCGCAGGGTGTGTTCGATAATCCAGCGCCATGAGTACGGTTTCCACCTTGACCTCAACGAGCTCTCTCTCTCTCTCTCTTTTTCTCTCTCTCGCTCTCTCTCTCTTTCTTTTTCTCTCTCTCTCTCTCTCTCTCTCTTTCTCTCTCTCTCTCTCTCTCTCTCCCTTTATGGAAACCAACTGTTTCTACGCCTTCCGCTTTTTCTGTCTCTCTATCTATCCATATATATATATATATATATATATATCTCCCTCTCCCTCTGTCTTGCTCTGTCTCTCTTTCTCTCCCTCTCTTTCTGTCTGTCTGTCTGTCTGTCTGTCTGTCTGTCTCTCTCTCTCTCTCTCTCTCTCTCTCTCTCTCTCTCTCTCTCTCACTCTTTATGAACCCCATCTGTTTTGAGGCCTTACAGATGACACCCATGATTGTAAAGCAAAAACAAATTTGCACTCAAATAATCTAACATGGTCACACCACAAACAATACTGCTGCTATAAAAAACAACAAAAGAAGATAATGAGGATCAGATGAACATCCCACTGTACACAATCTATCACTTTCCGGTTGTATAGACATCACAGACCCTGATATCAATTACCGAGTGGGAACAGAATAATAGCAATGACCTCGTCATGGGAGTGTTTTTATGCACGGTCCACCACCGTGCCCGTTTGTGTTTCGTTTTATGGCACGGCCGCTTACGCATGCGCACTCGCAAAGATTGGTTGTAGCTTTTCCGCTTTCATTCTCTTCTCTCCTGCCTGTTCGGTACAATCATGTTAGGGGTGGTGAGTTTCACTACAGACCGGGAATTTGCCTCTTATGAGGAATTCCTACGATGCCTGAAGGAACTGGTGGAGACATCGTTTGCAAAATACAACATTAAAAATTCCGACAAGGCGGAAAGGAAAGTACCCAGTGGAGTTTGTCGTAGCAACAGCCCCGTACGTCTGCAGCACATTTCGGGACATCGAGAATAAGGGAAGGGTCTCACCGACCGGGATTCGAACCCGGTACCTTCGGCGTGAGAGGTGAGCACCTTGCCCCAGCCCACGATGTCCCCCAAAAATCACATTTTTATCGGGTACGACGCCGTACACACAGAGCAGAGATATGGAACAGCCACAATTAGCCAAATCCATACTTTACGAAGAAATGACTTTTGGCCGATGAAAATGCGGTGTACTTCATTAGGCTTTTGCCACGTAATTATAGAATTAAAAAATTCGGTCAAATGCGAGACACACACACAGCCTTTACATTGAAATAACTCAGGAAATGATTTGAGTTACCGAGTTTTTGTGTCTGGAGACAGGTCAAGGCCACCACGTGTTTCATTTCTTTAGCACTGCTGTTTTGTTGTTGTTGTTTTCTTGGCACCGGTAATTTTTTGTTCTTTTTTTTCTTTCGCTTTTTATCTTGTACATCGGGGCTTTACGTGAAAAAAAATCGGTGTAATCAGCAAAGTGAAAAGTTACAGAAATGTGAAGGCGGGCACAACTGGTGAGTGTAGTGGTGTGGGGAAGGGGGGGGGAGAGATTAATAAGACTTAATAAAACAGATGTCTTGCTGTTTTAAAAACAAAAACATGAAATTTACTTCATAATGTGACCCAAGAGATTGGCTACAATAAATAAATAAAATAAATGAACGAATGAATTAGTACATAAATAAATTTTACTATTACCAAAAACAACAATAATAATGCTAAAGCACAACAACAGCTTTGTTCTGGGCAGGGAAACCACGTCATATCACAGTACATTAATAATGTTGCTGATCTCTCATTCTTTTCAGTTTAACACCCGTATGAACAAACGTTTTGTGGCTGACGCTGCTATATTCGCAACAGAGCTGAACTCAAGATTACAACAGAAATAGAATCCTTTCTTTTGGAACATCGGGTACACCACAGAAGGGTTTTACTTTCTTTTGGGTGAACACAGATATTTCTGTTCCTGAACCTTCAAAACTGGAGTAAATCTCTGAGTAAACAAGTCTAGATCCACAAAATGTTACTCATTCTTCACCCTTTGTTCTTTTCTACATATCATACTAAATAAAGCAGTGTCTGTGTGAAAGTGTCGAGGAAATGAAGATCACAGTTAACTTCAACAGAAGCAAAAAACACGCGAACAGATTTACAACAATAGTAATGTTTATTTCGTTACATTTTAAAATACTGGATGTTACTCATTCTTCACTCACTCTTTGTCCTTTCTACACATTATACGAAATAAATCACTGTCTGTGTGAAAGTGTCGAGGAAATGGAGATCACAATTATCTTCAACAGAAGCAAAAAAACACGCGGACAGATTAACAACAATAGTAATGTTTATTTCGTTACATTTTAAAATACTCGAATAATAAAACCACGGCTAGAAATACTGGTTTCAAAAAGCTAGCGTCCTGGACACCCTGGGAAACCATTTATATGGCGGAGACAAAAAGCCTCCCAAAAGAACAGAGATCGCTATCACCTCATTTTGTAATCTATATTATGTTTAGCTTTCTAAAAATCCACGAGGCAATTTGCCCCCCGGTGAGTGGGACCTTTCGGGTCCCTTTGTCCCATCCAGCGGATACATTAAGGCTGTTACTATTAAACGTGTTTTCAGGGCTTTTCCCTCTGATCTTTTCATCAGCACGACCCTGCTTTCTAAAAATCGCTCCTACTTTTATAGTAGACTTAGCCCCATTATGCGTATAATGTTTACATATAATACTTTTCGAAAACACACTCGTGAAAGACACGCTTCATGGGAACAGGCTTTTACATAGATTTTTCACACGTACTTCAAAAACCTCTCGGAGACAAATCAAAGTAGGATATCGAGAACAACAAAGTCAGATAATTCAAAAATTGGCAAAAAGAAAAAGTTGTATTTAGCAAAGCCTCCAGTAAGAAATATTACCCAAACGGTACAATGAAACGCAAACTAAAAACACATTGGCAGACATGCTTCTCTGCTGCAATAAAGAAAAAAAAACTCGCAGCTGTGTTGTAGACACATTCTATTTAGATTCTATATATTTTATATTCTATTTTTTTTAATTTCCGATTGTTTCATTTGTTGAATTTTCCTTTTTTTTTCTTCTGTTGTTGTTTTTTTGTGTGTTGTTGTTGTTGTTGTTGTTGTTGTTTTGACGAAGGCTGTTGCCGAAATATCTACCGTTTTCTGTCTTCCCTTTTAGTTTGCGTTTTATTGCATTGTTTGGGTATTATTTCTTACTGGAGGCTTTGCTACATACATTTATTTTCTCGATTCACATCCTTTTTCCTGTTTTATTGTTTAATTTTTGCCTTATAGTGTATGTGTCCATGTCGTATACAATGTATGTCTAGCATAAGAGTGTATGCAATAGATTATGTTTGAGAGAGAGAGAGAGAGGAGAGAAAAAGAGAGAGATAGCGAGAGAGAGAGAGAGAGAGAGAGAGAGAGAGAGATAGAAAGAGAAAGAGAGAGAGCGAGAGAGAGAGAGAGAGAGAGAGCGAGAGAGAGAGAGAGAGAGAGAGGTAGAGAGAGAGAGAGAGAGAGAGAGGGTGAGTTGCAGATGGAGAGAATAAGACTTTCTGCAAAAGGGGGCTAGAACAAATTGTTTGGATTGGGCACTGTATAAATGATCTTCATTATTATTATTATTATACTTTTTCTTTTTGCCAATTTTTGCTTTAAGCCTTGCTGCGACTCCACAGTTTTTTTTGTGATCTCTATAATATTAAGAAAGATAATGCAAAGTGAAACCCCGAGACATAGGAGTAGGACATCGAGGACATAGTGGGACAAGGAATAGTTCGTCTCGGTATTCTGTATCTCGAGTGAAATATTGGAAAACAACAATAGGAGATTAGGAAGCGTTACATGTCGACAAGTGCAGCAGCTGATAAACATTATATGTTATTGCAGGATGAATCTAAAAAAATGTATATTTATGCAATCATAAATATATCCAGAAAAGACACATGATGAAAAAAAAAAAACAACCATTGATTACGATCTTAGTTGCCTTCAATGGACAGCATTAAACATGTTTCCCATTTGATGTACATGACATTAAAAATGAATTGAAATTTTACAAATTTATATTTTTCTTATTTGTCTTCCAATGTTAAAAAAATTCACGGAAGGTATTTAGTGTTTTGGGGAGGTCTATTCAAGGGAACTAAATTTGATGTGCTTTAACTAGGTAATCTTAAAAAAACAACAACAACGACCACAATAAAAATCAACTTTTGATTCCTCCTTGAAATGTTTGCAGTGTATCTGGACTCTGCTGAATATTGTGGATAATCATGTGGATAATCATCTGGACTAATGGAAAAGCAGTTCTGGCCGTTCTGTACTCAAATGCCTAGATGCTTGTGTACAGAAATTTAGGTCTGTTCCAAATAATAACTACTATCCATTTGTTTCATCAAATTACCAGATCATCCAGGAGCAATGGGATAATCATACATACACATCCAACCAAACAGAAAAACATATTATCGTTGATTTCCGTCTTCAATTTGAGACTGTTTATCCATTGGGTAAGTCAGATTTTACATGAGTTCTAGCCCCTTTCAGATAGTCATTCAAAATTAGTGTAAGACGCTGTGTAAGTGTTAGATAAGACTTAAAAGTGTTCAGTTAGAACTTCGCGTCTTCGGATAAAGACAGTACATAGCAAGTTTTAACTGAGTACTTACACCGCGTCTTACACTAATTTTGAATGAATATCTGAAAGGGGCCATAACTCATGCAAAGTTTGAAGTACCCAGTTTTGGAAAAAAACGCCCTTCAATTCGCCTCAACAACACATTCTTGCTGGATCGGTGTCATATATTATTGAGGTTCCATTCCATGTTACTTCAGTTAAGTTATAATATGTTTATGTAATAAAAGTAATGTACGGTGGGTGTAAATATGTGCCCCTAAATGCACTGTGGAACTGACATTCCTTTCACAGAATAGTAACTGGATTCTTCAGGCTGTCGTATATTCAGTGTGTAATAGACAGCACCATGATCTTAGATCTTAGATCATCTGCTGATAATAAAAAGTTTAAAATTCCTAACATGTCCCTTATGACCATGGGTTAATTTTATTTTTCCTTTCAAGGGCCTCAGATTTGGAATTGTCTGCCTCTGTCTTTGAGAGAGACTGAAAATTTTATGCCTTTTAAACATCAGCTGACAAGTCATCTCTTTACACTTTGAATGTCCATTTTTTGTTTTTTCCTGAGTATAACTGGGTATTGTAGGTGATTTATATGATATAAATGTTGTAAAGCGCTTAGAGCCTGGTTGTTAACGGGATGAAGCGCTATATAACTACTGTGTATTGTTATAGTTATTATCATTATCATGATCGTCATTCTTCTTTTCACCATTATTATATAATGTATCACAATCAAAATACTTGTTATTGCAATCGGTCAGTCCAATTACTATCGCTTCATATTCTTTTTCTCCATCAGCATGCCAACTTTATTATTATCTAGGATATTTTAGTGCAGTCGTAAATAACCATGACAATGCAGTTGATCGTCGTTCTTATCTTGTTTCAAGTACTTTATTTATAACATTTTTTTCATGTCCTTAACATATGAAGTATTATTATCAGTGACTAGCAATTTTGATATTTTACAATCTTAATTGGAAGTGCATAGATAGGGAAGATATCCCCCACCTGTACACTTTGCATAGGTAGGGAAGACATTCCCTACCTATTCACCTTGCATAGGTAGGGAAGATATCCGCTGCCTATTCACTTTGCATAGGTAAGGAAGATATCCCCAGACTATGCAATCCCTATGTGTGCAAAGTGCATGCAGAGAAGATACTTCTTGACTTAACATAGGCAAGGAAAATAGTTTTGTCTCTGCATATTTTTTAGGTCGGGAGATAATTCTTGTGTAATAGGCCTACTTTGCTTAGGCAGGGAAGATATTCCTTTCTTCATGTGCTTTGCCTGCTATGTTTGCAATAGCTATGAAACATTATAATTATAGGTAATGATCATGTATCACACTCATCATCCGGCGGTAAGAAGCCAATTCAGCGCCTATCCCCATTACGACCCATTGGCGACAGCAAACCTAACCTACCTCGGTCAAAATAATTATGGCAAAAAGAAAAAGCTGTAAGAAGAAAGGCGACCCCATAGATGTTGTTCTTACGCTTCTTCAATTTAAGTTCATGTATGAGGGGACAATGAATTTGATAGGCTTTAATTTTAAGACCATGGGGGCAGAATGTAATTACATGTATTATTGTAATTGAGCATGGCACCTATGAAATGTCCAGAGTGGATCTATTGGGAGAGGAGCAAGGGGAACTAGCAGTTTCCTGCCTATTTAGGAAAACATACAGTAAATCACACATACACGAAGAATACACCGGCATTTAATTTACTTGTAGGTCAAGCATTCCAGGGAAATTTCCACCCAGCACCCCTACGCCAATCCGACGTATTTGTGTAGGATATCCCGTAGAGTAAGTAGGATTACCGTAGGGATGGGGTCCCTACATCAAACAGATGTCGGTCAATGCTGTAAACAGCGGATCTACGAGGGAAGGATACCATTATGATTGCTTTGCGCAAACACCCTATACAGAGGATTACCTTAGGGTTGCTTGTTGGAGTGATGAAACTTCGACTACGCAGTAGTTCGACGATCGAACCCTTCACATTTCAGTTCATTCTCCACAAATTACACTGGAGAGGAGAAACCAAAATTTTGAAACTATTTCAAGCTAATATTTATTTTGCTTCTTGCCAGAGCAGATTTTTTTTTGCTTGTTTTTTAATTTTGGTGTATAAAGAAATCGGCAGACACTCTCCCCCCCCCCCCCACACACACACAAGTTCAGTAAGCGCATGGTTATGTCCATGATGCCGCACCACGACGTCGGCTTCCATCTTGACCTTCCCTGCTCGGAGTGGGCGATGGAGCAACGAGCCTTTATCACAACGTTTTGCTTTGAGCTCGGTCTAGGCCGTTCCTCTGTCACTTGTCTTTGCTGACTCGCCGGCTGATTCGGTTGATTTTGATTCATATAACCTCCTGTCGTTGACTGACTCGAATCGCGATTCGCTTCTGTCGCCACTGGCTCGCCGACAACTAATTCTATAGCCTATAATATCGTGATTCAAATCAAATGCACTAAATTTAGACCAATAATAATTCCACACGTTTGGTGATAACGTAGTACACTATCTTCCCTACCTATGCAAAGTGCATAGGGAGGGTATATCTTCCCTACCTATGCACTTCCATCTTAATTAAACCATTACAATCAAGAAAATATTTTTCCTCTCATCGATAAGGTAAAACTAAAAGGGAAGTCATAAATTGATCACCAGACGTCTCTGACCCTCGAGGTTACTTCCCTGAATCAAAATCAACCTTGCTGTTTCAACGATTCTAACTTATAATAAAATATAGAAAGGACCATTATTTTCTGCTTCCTCGTTTCTTATTTCACTTTCTATGTAGAATTGGTATCCATGGGGGTTGTTTCAAAAGCTCTACTGCGCCTGAAAGGTGAAATTAGAATCTTCCGTTCTAAATTTTTTAGTACCGAATCGTTTTACATCCATTTCTATTTTTATTCTAACTTCTGTTCTATTTAGCTGATAAAATGATGGCAGCGCGTTTATCACTTCTTTCGAAGCCCATCCAGCTTTGCATGACACCCACTCTCTCACCCACACACTTCTTTAAGTTTTTCCTTTCTTTCTCTGTCTTTCTTCATCTCCAAATAAGTTTGTGATAAGCTCGACAGTCAAAATTTCATCATCGCTCCAATCGATTCACCGCCGGACGCCATTTTGGTTGAAGCAAGATCACTTCACATTTTTTGGAATAATGCATTGTTTACCTCGATTTAAGCGATTGGAGAGTATTAAAAACGAAAGTGGAAAAGCGCCTTCACAGATGCCATAAATGTTACAATGTAAAATTAGAACCATTTCACGCACCATTGAAACAATTGAATTTTAGAACATATAGACTTCTAAATAAGGGGATGAAATTTAGAAAGGTTATCAGAACCGTGTACACAGAACTTTATGGATGTACAAAGCCACTGGCAACTGACTATTTGCTTACAAAAGCCATGTAAATTGATCTGGTGTCATCGATCAACTCTTGGTCTGTAAAATCAAGATCCGGCAAATGAATGCGGGTGTCTGGAGGTTGGACTGCACTCATCCTTCCAAGAGGGTTGACAGTAATGCCGCTGCTACAGTTGGGAAACCACCAGCCAACCTGAGCTTTACTGGCACATTCTTGGTCCTGTGTTAAGATATCAAATGAATCATTATGATTATAGTGTGGTCTATAGGAAATGCAGTGCTACAGAAAGGAGACGAAACAAGAGCACACAATGTGGCCAAACAACAACTAAACATACTTTTTGTATGTATAATCTGTTAGTTTCATATCATCAGGGGTAACTGTCCCATACTTCGAACACTGAAGGAGAAAGGCATCACTTGAAAGTGGCTATGTTCTAATTTTAAGTGCCTCCGCATTATACACTGGATCTCCAATGACTCACTATTGACCGATCTCATGTACCTGCCATCTGAACTGTATGAGCGGCAGCTAGTATGTCTCGTTATAGATAGGGCGAATTTTTTTCTTCTTTTATACATGTATAATACATAACTATGAATTCATGAAAAAAAAAATATATATATATTATGTACGAGTACAGTTAAACGGTTTGGTTTTTTTTTAGTTCATTTGTTGTTGACGTAGGTCAGCTTTTTCTTTCCTCGCCCACCTTTGCATTTCTTACACGTTTGCCAAATTGGACTTCACTTCATCCCTTTTCATACTCCACAGCCATGCTTTGGTGTTGTTGTTTTTTTTAGAGTAAAAGAGGTGATTGCATTACTTTTTGAATTGGGGGGGGGGGGGGGGGGGATTAAAGTGTAGTAAAGACTAGCGTGACTAACTCTAAGAAGACCACAAGACTGGCAAAATAATACCCCAACATAATAATATGGCTCTCATTTTTTAAACATTAACAACAAATAAATGAAAAAAATGAATTTTTTAATGCCAGATGTTTGAGAAAATATATGACTACGAGTCTTTGCTATTTGGATCATATGGCCAAAATACTTTCAATTTTTTTTTCTTTGGGTAACATTTTGTGGTTAATTTCTGAAGAAAACTATTGTGAACATCGCCACCACAAAAAAAATGTTGTCAGTCAGGTACATCTAGGTTTAAGTTTGAACCTAAGAGTAAGAAAAAGAAGAAAGTCAATTTGGCCACATGGCGCAAGTTGCCACTGAAAATTGAAAAGTCTCACATTGTCATGCCCTTCTGCCAGAAAGGGTAAATTCTCAGATAGGCCCATAATGTTCTGCATGGTGTAGGTGTTGGATAAAAAATAGTTTTCATCACCATTAGGTTGAAATGAAGACGATCCAAAAGTGTATGAGTATCTGTAAGAAAGAAATAAAAACATAAAGTATATTAATTTGCCTGGATTTTTTGTTTTAATTCCATTCTCAAATTGGGGTGTAGCGCTAGATGATTTCCAATGGTAACTTATTTCAAGAGGAGTTGAAATTCACATCCTACAAAGTAGTGACTAGAGCTTCAGACCCTTCAGAAAATCAGTACCGAATACCACCTTCCGTTTCAAAATAATGAACCTTGACGGATTCCAAGTGTTAAAAATATCAATAATGAGCACCATATCCTCATTTCGTGATGTAACCAGAGTAATAATAATATCAACGATAATAATGATAAAAATAATAATAACAATTAACTTAGTTTTTTTCTCAAAGTGTGTGACCTTTTGCACGCAGTGGGCCTTGATTTTCGACTCCTCAGAGATCAACTACTCACCCCTGTTGTAACTCCTCAAATACTAATGACTTTTTAAAACTTTTTTTTTTCTTAATATATCTTAGATTCTCCCCGTCTCTATCTGGAAGTTTTACAGAATGGTGAAGTCTTGAAAATCATTAGTCGAGTACTCATGATAATCGAAAAACAGAAAACTTGGGCACCGCCCCCCCCCCCTTTCTCCTAGATTCATTTTCTGTGCTGTTCGGGATGCATAGCTAGCAATTAAGAAAATTGTGCACACTGAACGTCCACAAAAATCTAACTATATAACCCTCCACTCCCACCCTCTTATCACACTATACCCGCCCCAATTGTTCGCTTCCTTACTTGAGTCTTAAAATCTTATTATAGGCATCATGATTTCACAGTCCCGTTTTATTCTAATTCCTTATCATAATCATATTGTAAAGAAAGTAAGACCTCCAATGTGATCATGAAAGACTTTTTAACGGCAAGCCTTAAATTCTACAAAATATTATATTACGCACAGAAAGACGTAAAGGTGTATGCTGGCACAGTTTATTAAAGTTTTCAAGTTCGCTACATTTTAATACTTTCATTGATTCTGAGCCATAACTGAGTTGAACCAGAAAGTATGTATGTATAGACAGGTTCACTATTTCTGCGAGACACGGGAGGCTCTGCGAAACCATTGTTAGCATGGAGCGGAAAGTAGGTCCCTGCCGTGGACAATATCAGTTTGTGCATTTCCACGGGGAGTAAGAGCTTGCAGACGGCTCTAAATAGTTTCAATCAACCCAAAAATATGAACAAATCACAGTAAACAGGCATGCACACAATCCTTGGTGAAGATGATCTCTTTCAATTCTTCAATATCTTGTTTACCACAGTGACCTACTTTCGTGATTTGGGGGAAGTGAGATCTCTCTATAAATACAGACTCTCTGATTGAATAGAAAAAAAGTGTTCTGACATTTTCAGCCGGAGAAAAAGATTCATTTCCATCGAGTAGAATTAAAAAGTATGACAGGAAATTTTTTTCTGACCCTCAATTTACACAGTAGTGATCGAAACGCAACTTTCAAAATCGCATCTGTGTATTCCCCGAGTCATCTGGCCAACCAAATAATAAATCCCTCAAACTGCATGCCAGATGAACATGAAAAGTCAGCTGAATCCAAACAGGGTAGCACTGCTTCACATTAAAAATAAACATAGACAGTGTATGTTATAAATCCCCTACATTTTCGATCCGAAAGACATTGCATGTAACAACCAATCTGTAGCGAGTAAGAGACCTGTATGGCAAAATATAAAGAGTCAGAATTGTATTAAGACAAATTAATGTCATATCATCGTCTATTACAAAATTTTAGGAAGATACGTCAATGAAAATAATTATTTATTCCTGTAAAACACTGTTTTGCTTTGCTTCGTTTTTAACACAAACTATGCCATATAGCATTGTTTTTTTTTTTATCGATCTTTTTACTTAACCTGATAATGTATATATAGGCCTTTCTAGTTTTTGGGCGGTTTCATGCCAAGACCATTGATTATTATGTTGAAATACTGTCAAGAAATCCACAGCACTTAAAATAATATATCCCAAACAGCCAGGCGATGTGAAGGAAACATGTGGTCAAAAAAAAAGAAAGAGAAATCGTACTCCACACTAAATAACACACCGCATACCCATCGTCTGCTCCTCGGATCCAGAAATCAGAGTAGACATACTTAAAATCGTAAAAAGGATTTGCATCAGATTGTGTCTTCAGGCTCAGGGTAAACGCCAGGTCAGTGTGACCCATCCTATTAAAAGCCAGGATGACCTCCAAACCCATCCAGAAAGTCCAGTTTTCCAATTTGTAGCCATTAACATACTCTTGCCAGGTCCGCGGATGGTTGCTCCGGCCATGGTTGTTCAAGATGTAGGTGGTAGCCTTCCAGCTCCCCCCTTCACACACAATCTCTGGTAGAAGCGACTGGTTCCTGTATATGTCAATAATAACTCTATGTTCGCCATGCCGGTATCCATAATTGTAGAGTTCCATACAGTTATAGGCCCGACGCTCACAGAAGACGCCTAGAAAAGAGAGCACATTAAGTTTATTATAATTGTTGTCTAATGAAAGTAGATATGGAGGAGTTTAATTCAGGACATTTGTCCCATAAAACTGGCTATAAACGATTTTGATTTAGGGCACATGTCCCATAGGGAGCAATGGAGGAAGATGGTTGCAAAGTGTCCGAGAGAGAGAGAGAGAGAGAGAGAAAGAGAGAGAGAGAGAGAGAGAGAGAGAGAGAGAGAGAGAGAGAGAGAGAGAGAGAGAGAGAGAGAGAGAGAGAGAGAGAGAGAGAGAAAGAGAGACTGGTAGAAGCGACTGGTTTCTGTATTTATGTCAATAATGACTCTGTGATGATCATACGGTACCCATAATTGTAGAGTTCCGTACAGTTATAGGCCCGGCGCTCACAGAAGACGCCTACAAAAGAGGGCATATTTATTGTACTGTCGGATGAAAGTAGATATGGAAGATTTTTATTTAGGAAACTAACTTGTCCTATAAGATTGGCTAAAGAAGGTCTGAATTTATTACACTTGTCCTAAAAGATTGCTATAGAAGATTTTAATTTAGGACACTTGTCCTATAAGATGGCTATAAAAGATTTTAATTTAGGACACTAACTTGTCCCACAAGACTGACTATGGAACATTTTCATTTCGGACACTTGTCTTATACGATGGCTACAGCAGAAGATTTTAATTTGAGATATTTATTTAATGAGATTGGTAATAGAAGATTTTAAATTAAGATGTTTGTTTTACGAGGTTGTAAACAGAAGTTTTCAATTTAGGATGCTTGTCTAATGAGACCGTTTACAGACGATTTAGGAACATTGTCTAATGAGACTTAGTTATGGGGGATTTTATTTAAGAATGTTTTCCGATGAGACTTAGTTATGGAAGATTTCATTTAGGGACATTATCTAATGAGACTTAGTTATGGAGGATTTTATTTAGGAACATTATCTAATGAGACTTAGTTATGGAGAGGAATATCGTCTAATGAGACTTAGTTATGGAGAGGAACATTATCTACTGAGACTTAGTTATGGAGAATTTTATTTAGGAACGTTATCTAATGAGACTTAGTTATTGAGGATTTTATTTAGGAATGTTTTCTAATGAGACTTAGTTATGGAGGATTTTGTTTAGGAACATTATCTAATGAGACTTAGTTATGGGGGATTTTCTTTAGGAACATTATCTAATGAGACTTAGTTATGGAGGATTTTGTTTAGGAACATTATCTAATGAGACTTAGTTATTGGGGATTTTCTTTAGGAACATTATCTAATGAGACTTAGTTATGGAGGATTTTGTTTAGGAACATTATCTAATGAGACTTAGTTATGGGGGATTTTATTTAGGAACATTATCTAATGAGACTTAGTTCTGGGGGATTTTATTTAGGAACATTATCTAATGAGACTTAGTTATGGGGGATTTTATTTAGGAACATTATCTAATGAGACTTGGTTATGGTGGATTTTGTTTAGGAACATTATCTAATGAGACTTGGTTATGGTGGATTTTGTTTAGGAACCTTATCTAATGAGACTTAGTTATGGGGGATTTTATTTAGGAACATTAACTAGTGAGACTTAGTTTTTGAGGATTCTATTTGTCACAAATGTGTCAATAATACTGCTCCATCGTACCTAGTTGATTTAACTGATTACTATGTTCCATCTCGTCAACTAAGATCATCATCTGACACTACAAAATTGAAAGTACCTAAAATGAATCTGTCCACTGTAGGAGAAAAGTCCTTTTCATTTCTTGGCCCTACCATCTGGAACACTCTTCCAAAGACAACCAGGGAAATTAATGACATTGGTTCTTTCAAACGCCATCTGAAGACCCATTTCTTTCAGACAAACTAGGCTAGGTGTTTTTCGGCAGCAACAAGAGTAAATATTTTTGAATTTCTTTTGTGTATGCGTGTGTGCGTGTGTGTGTAAGAGTTTGTTAAAGCGCCCAGAGCTTGTCATCGACGGGGTTGGGCGCTATATAAATGCAATATATTATTATTATTATTATTATTTAAGAACATTATCTAATGAGACTTAGTTATGGGGGATTTTGTTTAGGAACATTATCTAATGAGACTTAGTTATGAGGGATTTTGTTTAGGAACATTATCTAATGAGACTTAGTTATGGGGGATTTTGTTTAGGAACATTATCTAATGAGACTTAGTTAATGAGAGGAACATTGTCTAAAGAGACTTAGTTATGGAGGATTTCATTTAGGAACATTATCTAACGAGACTTAGTTATTGAGAATTTTATTTAGGAACATTATCTAATGAGACTTAGATAGGGAGGATTTTATTTAGGAACATTATCTAATGAGACTTAGATAGGGAGGATTTTATTTAGGAACATTATGTAATGAGACTTAGTTATTGAGGATTTTATTTAGGAACATTATCTAATGAGACTTAGTTATGGAGAGGAACATTGTCTAATGAGAATTAGTTATGGAGGATTTTAATACAGGATGCTTGAGTAACAAGATAGATAGCAGAAATGTTCTAATCAGGAAACTTGTTTGGTGAGACTTATTTTAAAAGATTTTTACTATAGAATTCTTGTCTAAGAAGGTTGGCTTTAATGAAGAGGAAGATTTTAATTCAGGACATCAGGTACTTGTCTGATGGGATTGTTTATATATCATTTTATCTAGAGATGTCTAATGGGATTGGTTTACGGAACAGCGTAAATAATTAGTATGTTATTATTTATGGATCGGAAAATACTGATTATAAACAAAAAATTAATGAATGAACTTGAAATATAATTACGTAAAGGTATTTGTAAGGTAGATAAATAACAGCAAAGGACTAGTATAGGGTCCAGTTTTCATGATACATATCGGGTGATAAAAAAAAGAAAAAACTGCCACAATATTGACACGAAATATCTCGCGATCATTTTGATGAATCCGTCAGAACTTTTGGTAGAGTTATGTCCATTATAGGTGTAATGCTATGTTAAATTTTTATTAAGTTTTCATCATTACTTTTAAAGATATTTTAGATTAAGTGAGTGTCTGTTAAAAATTAATAAAACAAGCCAGCTGATCAAGAACGATGAAGATTTTAATGCAAATTCTGCTATCCAGAGCACAAAGTTAAGTATCTTTTCTCCAATTTTTTTTTAACAAATCCAGTCAACCTTTCCAATCCAACCTTATTTTGTAGATCTAAGTTTAGCAGACAACATTCAAACAAGCCTTTTGTTTCCTACAGTGATACATTGATTACGTCCAACTCGAGTGTATTCCAACTAATGTGAAATCCAGCGGCATTTCAACTTTAAAAGATTGTTTTTTCTTTCCTTTGATGTCATAATCATCATTTGGTAACATTCTTGGATTAAGATCTAAATTTAGTTCTAGTTTTTGATCTGATTATTTTCACCTAGGCCATTTGAAACACTAAATTGTAAGTACAGATTTTTATTGTATATCATGTTTTTTCGCATTTTTACCTACCTTTAAGCTTTACCTCATAACTTTTGTTCAATAAAGCTATTTCACTTAATTTTCGTGTGCATACACATTATGTATTTACCCATACACATGTGAAATATCATTAAGATCAAATACGCAGTTCGTGAATAATAAAGCTTCATATTTGGGGCTTTTTTTTTATCACCCGATATATACTTGAATAGGATCAGCTTGCACCCAACACATGTTGTATTGCACTTTTTATTACTATTATTTTATTTTTTTTTTGATTATTTTTTATTTATTTGTTTACTTATTTATTTATGTATAATTGAAAACACCTTGTTGCAGTTAACGGAACAAATATTTTTCACACTAATGTATAATCTCTCTTCCCCCCCCGCCCCCCCCCCCCAACACCACACACACACACATACACACTTCGGCATGGATTGGGACGAAATTATGTCTTCACAAAAAGACTATTTTTAGCGCAATGTTTTATTCTATACAGTGAAATAAATATGGTTTCTGTGGCATGTTTAAATTTGGGGGAGTACTCTAATCAAAAACGAGTTCTGTTGACAAAGATTGCAAAGACATGCATTGTACGAGTCAAGGAAGGCTAGATTTCTGGAGCCGGTAATTACGGCACGGACACTGGCATGGGTCGGGATGAGGGACATTTCATATCGACTATGGCTAAATTCGGTGGAAACTAAGGTTTTAAGTGATTGTAATGCCCTTTTATCTCTTCAAGGTGGTACAAATACAAACGAGTTTTCTAGAATAAAATGCTTAACAAAATTAATGAGTTCAGTGAGAAGAAATCTATCTGACAAAGTGGATCACAAAATAGTACAAGGTACAACTTACCTACCCACCCACCAACACATGAACAAGTCGACGTCGCATACTTCCAAGTACCGCCATGTAGACACGGGTCCTGCTTTTCGTAAACTCTGACATTACCAGAATAGGAGCAAACTGCGCTGAGGAAACACCCTTCAGTCAAGAGGGTGCATTTATTATTGTCGGTATTATACTGAATTCCCGGACAAGTGGACTGCTCATTGCACTGAACAGCACACTCTACCTCGCCACGCACTGTGACGTCCTCTTCTGTGACACAGCTTGGGTCCACACATCGAGTGCTCAAAGTCCAGTCCACAACGTTATTTCCAGATGCCACACTGCTTGAAATTTGCGTGGGAGTTATTGTAAGGCATATACATAACATCAAAGGTCTCCAAATTGAATATTTACTCATGGTGAAGTTTACGTCAGTTCCGCCGGTCTAAGAAAAGATACGATTTAGTTCACACAGTGACAAACACAATTACAGTCACCCACCGCCACTGGTAAAAGTTAAAGTAATTTTTCCTGGGGTCGATCATCTATGTCTCCTGCAGAATAAAATTGCACGATGTGTGAAATTCTCATGCATTGTAAACATATTCCAAGTAATCGAATTGGGGGGGGGGGGGGGGGGTGTGATATTCAAAGTTTGGTTTCTCTGGCATCAAACTGTAACCAAATTACACCATGTGGAAATGCTGTACTCACTATGTATCAATGTGGGTGATGACACAGATGGACGTAAGAGATTGTTCAACTCACATTATATAATTCAGCAGCACCTCAAGACTTACTTTCACCCTCGCTGAAGTTAACATTATGCTGACTGATTTCCTGTCATCATTGTCCATATTACAAGTTTTCTGTGAATAAACCTATTTACCAAGGCAGGCGTCTCCACCCGGATTTTGTCGTCACTGCTCAATGATTACTGTGTAAGCTAAACTTACTCGTATGAAGTGTATCTGGCACATCAGTACGTAGAGGTTTATTAACCCACTATAATCATGTTCTGCGCTCATAATTTATTCAAGCAAGATATAACCCATATGTATTCAGTTGGTGCAACATTAAACTAGCACCCAATTCCTCAAGGCCTAACAGTAATAAAGAAAAACGGGCATATTGCTAATGGATATCATTGTCTGCTGTGCAGTACTTTCAGGACTATTGTGATAACTGTTTTACAAACTCATCAGCTCTTGCATTAGATGACACATGGTAAAGTTATTAATCCAGTGATCCCAGCATAAGAGAGATTACCGCATGCTTGATAAATGAAGGAAATGAAGCATTGAAAGTGTAATAAGTTGTCCTATGCACGAGAAATGGCGTGATCAGAGTGCACGGAGCTCGTCATTTCCCAGTAGGTACCTTGTGACTGTTACGTTTTTTTGGACATGGCATGATTTGCATAGGCCATATTGTGTTTCGTTGTTGACAGACATACAGCGCAATGACTGTCAGGAGTGGAATCTAAGTGTTGTTTTGGGAATATAGCTCTCAGATCGAGAGGTCTAACTCGCACTCGGACAAACTGTCAAACACACAAGTAAATAATGGAATAACATTATTATGTGAATTAATTCAGGCCTGTAGGGCCATATCTCTATTACATGTTCATAAATTCGACTGCATATAGAAGGTCTAGTGGTATCTCGATAGACACCTTATTAGTCTAGATATATTTAGCAATAGATTCTACAACGCACCAAAATTGAATATACAAATAGGTCCTAGATCTAATCATAATACAAATATCTGGATCTAGATTTAGGTCTAACCATTTATCCTATCACATTCTAGATCTAGCTTACATTCATGAGAATTACAATATAGAAATCTATATAGACCAGATCTACGACTCGTTCTTCAGTTCGAAACTCATCTTCTGGTGGAACAGCTCCTATTATGGACAACAGTAGTCTGATCTCTTCTCTGGTCAGGATGAACATAATTATGTATATGACCACTTACTATTTCCTCGCCCAATGTGAATGAGTGGACGTAGATCGACATAGTGCTTTAGTACATTTCGTCCTGTACAACAGACATGAAGCTCCAGCAGTAGCCCCAATCGCCAGTACAGTTACATTGGTTCTAATAACTTAGTTTGACGTTCCAATCAGGCTGGAAAACACCGTATCATCTCACAGGGAAGCAAGCTACATATGATCGCTCTAACCTTGGCTGCATTTCTTTATTATAGTTAAGTCCCTGCGAGTCCCGGCCAGATGACCGGTAGGGAGCTCAGCCAGCACTGACCAATGAATGCACGATGCTGCAAAAGCTGCACCTTTCATTGGCGGTTGCCAATGGCCACTGCCATTCCAAGATGGTGGCTAACTGTCTACGTCACAACATACAATAAAAAAAAAACCGAGCACACAATCATGCACAAAGTATTTAGCCGAGCCTATGGTCGATCCATGACAATGACGGTGCAGATTTGCCTTTCTAAATCGTCAGTTGCATGGCTTAGTTCTAAATCTTGCCTACTTCACAAAAGGCTAAAATTTGAAATTTCGAACAAAAACTTTTTTTTTATTGTGCTAGTATGAATCTGAAAATATCAACTCTTTCAAGACGCCCCACTTTATTAGTAACAACTCAATCCTGGGCTTATGTCTTCCCCATAGAAATGAAGACAGCGTGCGAACTAAAGACAGCACAATATTCACTGGCACTTATTCACAGCTGTGTTTGTGCCAAGGATATTATGCCACGAGTCACTGCTACTAATATCATGCAAAACAAACAAAAATAATTATACAATAAGTAACATAATTCGTCTCCTCAGAATGACATGGATCTATCTCCACTTTTTGACTGAATTGAGTTACACACTACACACTGCGTCTACGGGCCTTCTCCATTGTGTGTCAAAGTATCAAGCAGATTCGGTTTGTAATTTGTATGAAGAAAACAAATTCTTTGCTCTAAAAGCTATGATCACATGAAACTTTAATCCTCGATTTCTAGAAGGTGACAGAAGGGAGTCAGAACTTCGTCACCCTCAGGGGACGAACTTCCACCAAGCTGTTACCAAGAAACAAGGCTGAACTGAATATTAAAACACATCATTTTGATCTTTACCTCTAGCATAACAGACCAGGTTTACACTAGAAAAGAGGGGACAGTCCGGAATATTTAAGGTTAAAGTACGGCCGGAAATCTTGTTATAGAAGACAAGTCGCATTTTTGAAAGGAATATTGAATAGGCTAATCTGAAAATAATTATGATTTCAATTTTCCTTTCAAGTCTAGAAACCATTTGGGCAGAAACCAAGATCTTGCTGAAATCGATTACTCAGGTGTTTTAACGAGAAGAATGACAAAAGATGACAAAACAAAGACTTTTACAAATTTTGCAGTGAACCAATATCTCTATCCGCCTTTTCGATGGACATGTGTTTTTGCTTACACTGAGTTCGTCAAGGAAATGGATTTTCTGAACATCGCTGGTACACAATAATAGTCAACTGCATGATGTATGCCTGGTTGCGTTGAGAACAATACTAGACACAATTCAATTAACAATAAAATCTATTAATTTTCTAAACATAGAGAATTAATGATAACAATTGCGTGTAATTTAGAACTATGAAAAAGAATATTAATATTACGCTGTCATGCTAACGTGTTGCATTTTCCAAACAACGTTCATGTTAGGTTTTGGTTTTTAATTGTTAATCAAACGAACCAACACCGTTTTAATTTTATTCTCGCTTTGAAGATAAACAGCGCACTGTACTGGTATATTTTTCCTTAGGCCGCGTGTCCACCAAAACGGAACCGTCGCGATTTTTCACTCGTGGTGAAAAGTCTGGTCTGGTCCTTTCCTGCAAGCCTGTCCACCAAAGCGGACCGACTGTTCGGAAACGACACGACCAGCCCATGTGTGTGTGTGATCCCTAGGCACTGTTGAACTTGAGTAAAGGGGAATGGTGACGTCTTGCAAGAAAAAGAGGAGTCTAGCCTTTTTATGGGTATTGTTAGAAAGAAGGAGAAGGGCAAAGACATAGATTCCATAAACATTGGATATATCCTATAGGTCGAGCTAGATTAACATGTGGTGAGTTCCACCATTTGTTTCCTGATAATGCCCAACACGTTGTGAAATTTAAATAGTACTTGAAAATGGCTGAATCTTCTTTTGAACTTCTTCCCAGGTAGTCTTTGTTGCAGTACTTTGGGTCGCTTTCGTCATAAATAAACTTGTACTTGAATACCTCTTCAGTAAGTTTTTCATCTTCCATCTTGA
The DNA here is from genome assembly GCA_963931925.1 of Onchidella celtica. Lineage (NCBI taxonomy): Eukaryota > Metazoa > Mollusca > Gastropoda > Systellommatophora > Onchidiidae > Onchidella > Onchidella celtica. The sequence continues at coordinate 24,876,648 of OZ007581.1, read as the reverse complement.
ATGTGACAAAATCAAACAATTCTATTAGATCTAAAACAAATGTGTCAGAGAGAGCGGGTCAGGTCATACAAACCACCCCAAGGACACAAGGCTAGGGCCTTTTCTATTTTTTTAATAAACCGATACTGGAAACAAGGGAACGGATCAGGTCATTAGGTCAAAACACACAAGACGGGAATGAAAAGATGTAGGAATTAATTTTATTTTCAGTAAAACGATAAATACGCGCTTAAACCAAGTGGTTTGCGCGTAGACTTTGCAAATTTTTAGGCGCTGATTACAAAAATGACATTAGTTTTGTTATTCGAGCTAAAAATTAAACATATTTTTTTAGCTGGCTGAGCCTAACGCTGATGAGTCATCCAGCAAACCGTCAAAAATGGTGCAAGCAGCATTCCAACCGACTCGACGTTTGTCTGGAGCAGTCGGGTCGTTCTGGTGGACACAGTTACTGACGATTCTGGTTGATAGCAAAGGGAAAAAAACGGTGTTCCGTGTCAACTACCGATTTTCCGAGAGATTGGCGATTCTTAGTTGTGACGGTTCCGTTTTGGTGGACACGCGATCTTATTCACCCTGAAGTACTTTTACAAATACATTCTTTAGTACTGTGCTCAGGTCGGACGAAGGCTGGAGCGAAGCTAGCATTGTTTTCATACCGATCTTAATGAAACATTGATCTTTTTGTTTACTTTTAGTTTTGTTAACTACTCCATGAAATCAAATCCCTGTGCGAGACCACTTGTGAAGATGGACACATTTACAATATTTTGCGAACTGGTATCTGTCACTAGGCTTACCTCGAAATTGAAAGAGTTTAAATTGATCCAGCTGGCCACTGAGACAATTAGTAGTAAAATAACACTCAAATGGATATTGGATAATGGAGAGGAGCTCTTATAGGGATGCCCTGTATGCTAGGATTCTGATTCTTATCATTAATCAATGAATCAATCAATCAAATAGGCCGAGGTAAATATTTTTTTTTTCATCTTGACGATCAATGAGGAATGTTTTGCTTTGTTGTGTCTTTCAATTGCATCCGATGACACTCGTACCGAAAATTATTTTCTTGTCTCACCTTTCCCGGGAGCGACGTGGTACAGCCAAAGCAGTCAAAAAAAGCAATATTGTGCCATTGGAAGCTGCAAGAATCTATCATTCCACCACCGGTCTTCATTGTATTGGACAAAGGAGAGTGAAGAGAGAGAAGAGGGAGGAAGGCGGACAGCGAGTATTTATTTCTATTTCTATTTATTGCTGAGAGAGAGAGAGAGAGACAGACAGACAGACAATGAGACTTTTATTTATATATATTTATTGCTGAGAGAAAGGGTGCGAGAGAGTCAGAGAGAGAGAGAGAGAGAGAGAGAGAGAGAGAGAGAGAGAGAGAGAGAGAGAAGAAGAAGAAGAAGAAGAAGTGGGACAATGAGATTACGGAAAGAGAAAGAGAGAGAGCACAGTTGGAGAGGGGGGAGGGGGAAACAGGTTTTATCCTTGGCAATGTCAGTGGTTGGTTAGCACTTGTTGAAAGTAAACATCATTAAAGTTGACTGGGAATGCATTGCTGAGTTACCGAGTAAATTGATGTTTTTCGTTTCCAGAATAAGCGTTCCTTTTATTTTCTTAATAAATACATGCGAGGAGAGAATCGTTATTATGTGCACAATGTATTTTGACATAATGTATGCAAAAGACAATGTGAAAACAGCAATTCTGTAAAAGACAATATTTTCTGAAATTCAGACTTGTTTACTCAGAAATGCCCCAAGATCCCCCAAATTGATCGTACAAACGTAACCTATTAGTATTACAAACAGCATGTGGCCTATTCTATAACATGCCTGTAAAATAAAATGCATTGTCCAAGCAGCGGCGTGGTTGGTTTGTCAGCGCCCGGGGCAAGGCAAATATTGAGCACATGGCCACGTTTATTTTCTCCGAAAAACTGTGTAGAATCTTCGAACTTTTCTGTGTGATTCTTGAGGGGGGGGGGGGGGAGCCTTATCACCATCTTGGGCTGGAGCATCATCCCACTCTTCGTGTTCTGTTTCCATTCTTTTCAAACCTTCAAATTCAATAATTGCATTATGCAATGCGACGGTAGCAAGGACACTCTTAACAGTTGATATGGCCGTTTTGCCGCTAGAACCCCAAAGGTACATTCAACACAACGCCTTGCTCTAGAATGACGATAATTAAATAGCTCCTAGAACAAATTGTTTGGATTGGGCGTTGCATAAATGATCTTCATTATTTATTATTATTGTTATTATAATAATAGTTCGTCCATCAGGTATGATGATGACCTTAACAACACCAGAGGAATAAAGAACAGAAATTGTTGAGAATTTCAACACATGGACAATAAAGAGAAGTAAAGGACACAGAGGACAGAATGGAAAGACTGTTCTTTCATGACTTATGGCTTCTCATGTGACTGATAAGTCCTATTTTTGCCCTGCAGACCCTTCCGCATAAATGACAAGAGTGCTCCGTTGGTTCAGTACCACTGGGCCTTTTCTTGCGCCGTTCTCTTTTTTTGATAGCCTGCTGGACTCTGTCAGCTTCCCATGCTTTGCTGCCTCTGGTAAGAGCCGCCCTCCAATTTGCACGATCAAGCGAGAGCTTTTCCCACTCACTCACATCAATGGCAAAGGCCTTCAGTGATTGCTTTAGAGTGTCTTTGTAACGTCTCTTTGGGGCCCCAACATTCCTCGTTCCATTGGAGAGCTCAGAGAAGAAGATTTGCTTAGGGAGTCTGGAGTCGGGCATTCTGACAACATGTCCTGCCCAACGTAGCTGAATTTTTTTCAGGTGGCAGAAGATGTTCAATTCCTTGGCACGATTGAGGACCTCAGTGTCTGGAATTTTATCCTGCCATTTGATCCTTAGGATCTTTCTAAGGCAGGCCAGATGAAAGTGATTTAGCTTTCTGGCATGCGATTGGTACACTGTCCAGGTTTCAGCCCCATAGAGTAGGGTGGGAAGGACCACAGCATTGTACACTTTCAGCTTCGTGTCTGTGCGAATGCCGGCAACATCCCATACTCTCTTTCGAAGCCTGCCAAATGCAGAGCTGGCTTTGCTGATTCTTGAGAGAATTTCAGTATCAACACGAGCCGCGGAAGACAGTGTACTGCCAAGATAGGTGAAGTTCTCCGACACCTTCAGAAGACTGTCATGGACTTTGATATTTGGGGTCACAGGATACTTGTCGTCTGGAGTAGGCTGATGGAGCACTTCCGTCTTCTTTGTGCTTATTGTGAGGCCAAAGTTGTCACAGGCACTAGAGAACTTATCAACACAGTTTTGCATGCTATCCTCATCGTGTGCCAGAAGTGCACAATCATCAGCAAATAGTAGGTCACAGACTTGAGTACTTTTGGTTTTGGTTTTTGCCTGAAGTCTCCTGAGGTTGAATAGACTGCCATCAGTTCGGTACTTGATGCTTACCCCTTGAGGGGGAGAGCTAAAGGCTTCTTGTAGCATTGCAGAGAACATGATGCTGAACAGAGTTGGGGCTAAGACACAACCCTGTTTTACCCCATTTGTGACAGCAAAGGGCTCTGAAAAACTGCCGTTGCTTTTGACTGCAGCTTGCATGCCATCATGAAACTGGCGCACTATTGTGATGAATTCGGGTGGACACCCAAACTTCGCCAAGATTTTCCAGAGGCCTTCACGACACACTGTGTCAAATGCTTTTGTGAGGTCAACAAATGTGATATACAGCGCTTTATTTTGTTCCATGCATTTTTCCTGAATCTGTCTGGCAGCAAAAATCATATCCGCCGTTCCCCTCTCTTTACGAAAGCCACATTGGCTCTCGGGAAGCAAGTCATTTGACGAGAGGTGATCAAGAAGGCGATTCAGAAGCATTCTTGCCAATATTTTGCCAGCAATTGAAAGTAGAGAGATTCCCCGATGGTTGTCACAGACTTGGCTGTCCCCTTTGTTTTTGTACAGATGGATGATTGAAGCATCTTTGAAGTCCTGTGGCAGCTTCCCTGCTTTCAACATATGATTGAACAACTCGGTCAACCTTTCAATAAGCTTTTCTCCACCGAAGGCATACACCTCAGCAGGAATTGAATCCACGCCTGGTGATTTGTTAAAGGACATCTGATTTGTGGCAGTCCGGGTCTCATTTGCTGTGAATGGCTTGGCAAGAGCTGCATTAATAGGAGTCTGAGGGAGGCGGCCAATGGACTCAGTATTTATATTTGATGGCCGATTTAGCACACCTCCGAAATGTTCTGCCCAACGCTGAATTATGGCATTCAATTCAACAATGCGTGTTGAACCATCTGACGCAAGAAGTGGCGTAGTGCCAGAGCGGGATGGTCCAAACACAGCTCGGAGGCTCTCAAAGAACTTTCTAGTGTTGTTTGTGTCGGCATATTTCTGAGTTTCTCTTACTCGCTCTTCAAGCCAGTCATTTTTCATGTTCCTCAGCTTCTTCTGGAGTACACCCTTACATGCACGCAGTGCATCAGCTTTTGCTGTGGAAGAGGGGTCACTGCAGTGAGCTTGGATGAGACTATTTTTTTCTTTGATGAGCACTTTGATTTCATTATCATTATCATTGAACCAGTCCTGGTGCTTGCGGACAGGAAAACCAACTGTGCTGCTGGCGCAAGAGTGTACAGTCGTATTTAGGTCAGTCCAGCTCTGTTCAATGTTCTCAGGGTCAAAAGTCACGCAATCCAATTTTGAGGAGAGTTCTGATGAGAGTGTCACGAGTGGAGCGAGCGATAGTTAATAATTACGGGGGGAAAGGAGGAGAGTAAAATTAACGCACGTAGACAAGTAAGGGAAAGGCGTGCCTGTTATGAGTAGTGGGGGGTCTGAATGAGGCGAAAGCGCTGTATTACTATCACTGCAAGTTAGAAGGTCCTACTGAACGGACGCTAGTAAGAGCCCAGCGGGCGAACATAAGGGGAGCAGTCGGAAGACGGATGAGAGTGTTTTTTCCAGTGATGACTGGTAGGTAGAACGTTGATTGATAATTATGATTGATGTATTATATTATATTCGTCTATTACCATGATGTAAATAAGTATATGTGAGGAATGTGGAAGTCCTTGATATTGGATATAGCAATGTGCGCCATGAGCGATAGATGAAAGTGAGTTCATGGATTTGTAGCGCGAGTGAGTAGTGTGTACTCCGATGGAGGTGTGTTACCGTAAGATGTTTGGTGAGTGAAATGTGAACTATTGTGTGTACGCTTCATGGGTTGTAAGGAGAGGTGGAGTGAATAGAAATGGTAGGGTATTATACCAATGTAATGTTGTTCTTGTAGGTGTCGGGGACGGGCCAAAGAGCCGCCTCGGTGAGCACAGGGGATAGGCCAGCATAGGGCCGGAGGCCACACATAGGCCAAGAGTGAGGCTGTCGGTGCAGGACAGTAGAGGCACATAAAGTCGTGGCAGTCTGGCCACGGACAGGGACGTAGATATGAGCGTGAATGTGATAATGTACTATTGCCATGTTGATGGGCTATTGAAAGGATAATGTACTATTGCCATGTTGATGGGCTATTGAAATGATAATGTGCTATTGCCCTGCTGAGGTGCTAGTGGAATGCTAAGGTGTATGACAATAGGAAGGTGATATTGAGAGACTGCGGTGCCAGTGAATTATTAATGTGCTATTAAGACCCTGAGGGGAGAGGCTGAGGCCGAAGTGCTTTAGGAAGTAACTACCGGGTTGTGGATCCGAGGAAGAGTGCATGTGAGAATAAGGCCGTTGTACGGCAGTTAATTTCAACAATATAATGTATGTAATTGCGCTATTATCTGTATGATTACGTTTAAATAAATGTGTGAGTCTGATGGGTTGTTCTGTTAAGTGTTAAACTTGTTTGTTCGTGATTGTTGTCCTGTCATAAATTATTACATCTCCCAGTCTGGGATTTGTGACAAAGAGCTCGCTCTGTTTCTCAGCTGAGCAGAGTTTTGAAACATTTAGGCGTTTAGTTGGCGCTTTCCCTTGAGGGCGTCTATTGCGCCTCAATGTTAGTCTGAGCTTGCAAACAATGAGTCTGTGGTCAGTTCCACACTCGGCACCACACATCGCCTTTGTTACAAGGACATCCTTTCTGTCAGTCGTCCTCACAATGACATAGTCTATGAGATGCCAATGCTTTGAGCGGGGATGCATCCATGACGTTCTGTTTCTCACGGGGAGACTAAAATTTGTGTTGGTAATGAACAGGCCAAATTCAGCGCACAAAGTAAGTAAGCGCAACCCATTGTTATTGCATGAACCAACTCCATGAGGGCCCAAAACATTTGGCCACGCTGAGATTTCGGAGCCAACCCTAGCATTGAAGTCCCCCAAGAGAATCAGCTTATCAGCTGCCGGGACAGAGCATATGACAGATTTTAGATCAGAATAGAACTTGTCTTTGGCTTCATCTGGGTTTGTCATGGTGGGCGCATATGCGCTAATGAGGCTGGCTGACTGGCTTTTCCCAACTGGGATCCTGAGTGTCATTAGCCTGTCATTTATTTCAATTGGCATGGACTGCAAGTTTCTGACAAGGTCATTTTTAATTGCAAACCCAACACCATGCTGTCTCGGTTCGACTGCACCCTTGCCTTTCTAGAAGAAGGTGTATCCACCACTGAGCTCTTTGAGTTGGCCACTATCAGGGAGTCTGGTCTCACTGAGTGCCACTATGTCCAGGTTGTACCTGCTGAGCTCAATGGCAATAAGTGCAGTGCGTCTTTCCGGGTTGTTTGAGTTGTCCTGTAGTGTGCGTATATTCCAGGCTCCTAGCCTGAGTAAGCTGAATTTCTTTTTGTTTCGACCGCAAAAAGGGATCCCCACTGGTCGCGGTATACCAGTCAGGGTGATGTGAAGTGGGCTTTCTTTAGGGCACCTTTTCTAGCCCCTTCCTCAGTTGAGGTGAGCAGTGCTATCCTTAAAAAAGGCTGCTCAGCTACTGTGGGTGCGGCCTCCCCACGCCTCCTCTTCAATCGACGATGAAGCGACCATAGCCCACAGCCACCAACGTGTAGGTCTGTGCTAACAGCTTCCAGTCTATCCAAACCTGCTGCCACCGCACTCGCCCATCGCCGTTGGAATTTTGAGAGGAAAGAAGACGAGACAAAGATGAAAGAAGACGAGGTGAGTGTTAAGACTGGCGCAAAGAATTTGTTTTTAGTGAGAAAGAGCTGCGCAAACATCAGACTCACTCTCTCGCCTGGACACAACTTATCCAAGTGGCAAGACAGGGTCAAGACGACTGGAAATGTATCCAGGTGCAGGAGGATGCCAGAGGGACAGTCATATTGCCTGACCGGCTGCCTGTAGGCTACTCCACAGCCTCGCAGTCCCAACTGACTAGGGTGAAAGACCCAAACCAAAGAACACCAATACTGGTGGATGCTCTGTGTCACGATATCCAGGCCAGAGTGACGGTATATTGCCATCTGCCCTATCAATCAACCACTGGCCTGCGGCCGCCAGCTTCGAAGCTGCGTCCGGGAAGTTTGCTCAATTCTTCGTCTGTGATTTAGGCAAACAAGCCTATGACCACACCGCTAACGGGGGCCAATATGAAGGACTCAAGTACTGAGGGTCACATTGTGCCCTAGCATGTGGCCGTTGGGTTAATGAAACCTCCTCCGCCCTGGCCGTTTGCACCGACAGGTGCACGCCCACTGATACCATGCTAGCGTACCAGTTCATGAAACAGGTTGTACTGGATTACATGTTACCAGTAGCAGATTTTTCTGACCTGACCATAAAGAAGGTGTATCCACCTTTTTCTATTTGCCAGTTTTTTACTTTGCTTTAAGTCTTGCTACGACCCCACAGTTTTGCTGTGGTTTTTACAATATTAAATAACATAATGCAAAGTGAAACCCGTGACACAGGATATCGAGACGAATCACCTCGACATATTCCATCCTTTGATTTGCGCCCCTATCATCGATGTCAACAACGCAACAATGCGCACCACACCCCTTCATAATTGAACGCCAAACACAAGTACACACCTTATTTATACGCACACAATTTGTGGATATAATAGTGGGATAAGGAATAGTTCGTCTCGGTATTCTGTATCTCGAGTGAAATATTGGAAAACAACAATAGGAGATTAGGAAGCGTTGCATGTCGACAAGTGCAGCAGCTGATAAACATTATATGTTATTGCAGGATGAATCTAAAAAAATGTATAAATTATATACAACAATAATTATGTATATCAAGACCAGACGAATGATGAAAAACAAAAACCTTCCTTAGGATCTTAGTTGCCTTCAATGGACAGCATTAAACATGTTTTCCCATTTGATGTACATGACATTAAAAATGAAATGAAATTTTACAAATTCATATTTTTCTTATTCGTCATCCAGTGTTAAAAAATTCACGTGAGGTATTTATTGTTTTGGAAAGGTCTATTCAAAGAGACTAAATTTGATGTGCTTTAAGTAGGTAATCTTAAGAAACAACAACAACAAAATCAACTTTTGATACCTCCTTGAAGTGTTTGCCATATGTCTGGACCCTATTAATTATTGTAGATAATCATCTGGACTAACAGCAAAGCAGTTTTGGCCATTCTGTACTCCAATGCCTAAATGCTTGTGTAAAGAAATTTACATCTGTTTCAAATAACAGCTGCTATCTATTTGTTTCATCAAATTCCCAGATCATCCAGGAGCAATGGGATAATCATACATACACATCAAAGCAAAAAGAGAAAATATATTATCGTTTCTTTCCATCTGCGATTTGAGACTGTTTATCCAAACTGGCTAAGTCAGATTTTACATGAGTTATGGCCCCTTTCAGATAGCCATTCAAAATTAGTGTAAGACGCGGTGAAAGTGTTTAGTTAAATCTTGAAAGTGTTAGGTTAGAACTTCGGATTAAAACAGGACGTCATAACAAGTTTTAACTGAGCACTTACACCACGTCTTTCACTAACTTTGAATGACACTCTGAAAGGGGCCATAACTCATGCAAAATTTGACTTACCCAGTTTTGGGAAAAACCGCTCTTCAGTTCGCCTCAACAACACATTCTAGCTGGCTCTTTGCCATATATTATATTATTAAGTTTCCAATCAATGTCACTTCATGTCTCGTCTGTTAACTGAGTTATAACATGTTAGGTTTATTTGATAAAAGTAATATACGTTGGATGTATGAGCCCCTAAACTCATTGTGGAACCGACATTCCTTTCACAGAATAGTAATTGGATTCTTCAGTTTATCGTATATTCAATGTGTAATAGAAAGTGCCATGATCTTAGATCTTAGATACCCTGCTGATAATAAACAATTTAAAATTCCTAAGATGTCCCTTAAGACCATGGGTGAATTTTTTTTTTCTTTTCTAGGGCCTCTGATTTGAAATTCTCTGCCCCTGTCTTTGAGAGACACTGAAAAATTTATGACTTTTAAACATCAGCTGACGAGTCATCTCTTTACACTGTGAAAGTCCATATGTTTTGTTTTTTCCTGAGTATGCCTGTGTATTGTGTGTGATTTATATGAAACTAGCTGAGGTCCCCGGCCCTGCCCGGGATAAATATTGAATATTGGTTTCAGTTCTGGGTGGTTATTATGGACCTGCTTCATCTGGCCTGTTCCTATTTGTTTATTTATTTTTGTTTGTTTGTTTTTAAATAAAGGTAGGTTTCCATGTGTACGTAATGCGTAAAGCGCAATGCGTGATGCGTGATGCGCAAACAACGTTTACATGGAAATTTAACTAAAGTGTATCCATGTGTGCGTGATGCGTGATGCGTTGTGCGTATTCGAACGATCGGGCCATCGTTCGAATACGCATCACGCAGCTATACGGACACCGGAAGCTAGAAATTCCCGCCAGATTTCCCAAAAATACATGTTTCTGCACGTGTGTTTTCGACAAGCTGTCGCCCAAGACCCACTATACCAAGACCCACTATACCAAGACCCACTATACCAAGACCCACTATACCAAGACCCACTATACCAAGACCCACTATACCAAGACCCACTATACCAAGACCCACTATACCAAGACCCACTATACCAAGACCCACTATACCAAGACCCACTATACCAAGACCCACTATACCAAGACCCACTATACCAAGACCCACTATACCAAGACGGTGCAATCGATCGTTAACTACAAAGGTGAAGAGTTCCGCCGCGTGCGTTGTCTGCTAGACTGACCCAGCGCGTATGGTGTGCCCAGTCATGGCTCGCTTAGCAAAGATTTAATGGTGGCATGAAGTAAATAGTGATATTTTCTTTATGTCCCATTGGATGAGATGAACTTATATGCAAACTTTGAATGGAGTTCTTACATATTAAAACCAAAGGAGAGCTGTACCTGTACATCTTCTAATCTTATGAAAAAGTGTAGGGATAACCAAGGTAACAGAACAAGAGGAATGAAGTAGGAAAAGAGACCAGATGGGCCATTATTTAAATGATTAAAGCAAATGAATGGGTATAAAACACAAACTTTGAATGAAGTTCTCATATAATTATATCAGACCAGAGAGGAAATTTACATCTAATTTTATGAAAGTGTAGAGATAACCAGGGTGGCAGGAAACGGTTAATAAAGTAGGAAATGTGACCAGATGGGCGACTGAAAAAAAAAACGCACCAAAATCCAGCCGCAGTATTCTGATGATAATGAACGTTGAAAAAAATGTTACTCATGTTGCAGCTTCTTCAGTTTTCCAACTTTATTTCCCAAAATTTTCTGTTTTGGGGCACTATTTCTGATTGAATTACTATTGCTTGAAGATTAATAAGGAAAAAGGAAAGAAAGAAACAAAACAACAACAACAAAAGACTCCCTTTAAAAGAAATTCGGGATGATCAAGTGGAAAAGTTCATTCACACAATCATGATTATTGATTGTACGTACGGGATTCCTTAGCTTTGAGAAAGTTTATCAGTATTTGATCCATGACGTTTTACGGCTAACTCAAACAAACAAAAGACGATGCCTTTATATCGAAAGTTGAATTAGCAATTAGATATTTACCCCTCTCCCTCTTCACAAGCACAAAGCAGCAAAGGGAGAACACCCAAGAAAAAGATGAAGGCGAGGCGTTTCTGGAGCCGTACTGTTACCGATTAAAGAAACTGCCCAAGGACCTGAAAGGTGTGGTGCAATTACAAATTGCACAGTTATTTTTTAACGCAGAGAACCGGCATCTACCACACTAGCCAATCGTGCCCCTGCCGCCACTGTCACAGGCAATGCAACCCCTTGAAACTCCAGGGCAGCTTCCAATGGATTGGCTTCGACCACAATTATACATCCCAAATACTCAGCAGCGTGCTCCCTATCTTGGCGAGACATCTGATGTTATTGCGTTAGCCATGAAAGAGTTGCAGTAATGATTCATTTTCTTTCATTTAATATGTTCACCTTGTTTGCTTTAATAAATGTCACGATCACGTGCGTGAAGATGGTCACGACCACGTGTGTGATGAGTACCTAACTTATTTACCTTTCAAACCCAGCTAACAAGCCAAGCAAGCAGACCAGCGATCAACGGACAAATTCAGTGTGATACCAGTGGGTGATAACGGCTTCATGAAACTGGTTTCCTGTTTCTCAATAAAGAGCGATATCATCTCCAGCAACAGATGAAAAGTTGCTGGCGTCATTCGTAAATAGCTCAGGCATTTTTTTGTGTCTCTCGGCACTTCCTCAAGAAGGTGATGGCATTCTCCATACATTAGCCTTCTTTTGAAAATGCTATGTACCAAATATCTTCTTCTGTAAGCTTTCTTTCTATTGAGCCAATAAAGCATCATGAGTCTCAAACAAGAAACACCGACAACTGTTGACGGCATCTTGAACGGAAATGAGCTGTGTCAGATACGAGTCTCGAGACGGCCAGTGAGAACGGCTTGTGAACTCACTCTGCTTGAGATTTCAGATCACATTCGTTACACGGTTCAACCACATAAAATGCGGAAGTAGTGTGAATTGTGAGTGTGGGTCTACTCTGTCTCGACCTTTACCTTGTATTAATAATGGGTCCGACACAAACTTCCAACTTGGCTGTTGTTTAGGGGACCGTGGCATGTTACAGGGTAAACTGCAGGATGAGCAGTGAACACTACTCTCTATGATCTCTATAACGACTTAGTTATTAGACAACGGTCTCCTAACAGCAATCACTCCAAAATTAATGGGTCAATTAGCTATTATTAAATGCTGTTTTCTCAAAATCTTGTTTTAGAGGGGTCACTGACTTCAGTTTATCAGAAATGTCTTATCTTTTATTATGTGTACAGAACTCAAAATGTCATGTTGCCGACATATGCCGGGTTTTCCCATGCACACTCACATTATTATCATTCTTTCAAATATTTACTTCACTTACCTATGGGTGGGTACCCATCTACACATTTACATAACATCCCACATTCACTCAAGTCGGAGTTATGTTGACAATCTTCAGGAAAACGTATTTTCTGATATAAAGTCGGGTCGTTTAGATGAACATCTCGAGCTTGAGAAACAGCCAAGTGTTAGAAGTGAACAGCTGCCTCTAGTAAGATACTGGGACTCCGACACACGACTCAGTCAGGCTGCGCTGTTTTGCCATACGAATCCGTCAAACAAAATGAACAGGTTGTGTACGTTGATGAGTTTGTGAAATAAGACATGGCAACCCATGTTGCTGCAGCCCAAACTGTCAAATATGTTGTGAAATGGAGACTTTAGACCATGGGGATATCTGCAATGAGAGGACTCGAATTAAAAATGATATGAAAAAAATGAAGTAATATGATTTTGTGCATCTCTTGCTCCATCACATAATTGGGCTCCAACATAAAAGCTTTACATGGGGTGTACTGAATTTGAAAATAAAAACATAAACATATAATAATTAATTAATTGAGCATAAAATAATTTTTCATATCTTTCACCACCAGCATTCAGCATCTTAAACAAGAGAAGGCAAATGACAGATAACGACATTTTGAGCAGCAAATAAATATCTGGGGCCACAGTTCTAGCAAACACGATACCAAATTACAGTTCCAAAAAGCAAGAACCAAAAACGCCATTTGTTATAATGTTTATATATGCAGGGTGGGCCAAAAGTAGGGTTACAGTTAACACTATCATTTATATCTAAAACTGCAACCCTGCTCTGGCCCACCCTATATATAGGCAACAAAGTTACTAAATGCTAGATAACTATATTATGAATCAGTGCAAGATTATCATTCTTGACAAAATAGACGTTTTTTTGCCCTCACTGGATCTTTGATCGCCCTTTCCTCTCATTAGAGTGACAAGGTTCTATCTCCACATTTTGGCTGAACTGAGTTACACACTTCACACTACACACTACCGCTACGGGCTTTTTCCACGGTGAGTCAAGCCGATTCGGTGTGTAATTTGTAAGTATTACTAAAAAGAGAGAAAAAAGAATTATTTGCTGTAAAAGCTATGAGTACATGAACATTCAATCCTCCATTTCTCAAAAGTTGACGATAGGGAGTTAGAACCTTGTCATTTTAAGGAGACAATTTTGCTGCATTATTCTGTGACATTCAGGAACGTGCCGAGCCAAAAGAATAAACACAAAGAGAGAAAATGAAAAGGTTTCTGAAACTGAGCTTACTTCTTACATAATTTATAACTGGTGTATCACCAGAGGCAAAGAAAAAGATTACCTGATAAGGCATGGAACACGCCAGCTCCTCGTTGCCAGCTGATGATAAAAAAGCCTTTATTGCTAAGATATTTCCTCATTTCCTAGCCAATAAAACACAAGAATGCATAACCAAAGGCATTACTGATGCCAGGAATAATCGAGTGACAAGATGCCCCATTCGCCTCTTTCCTATGCTGAAAAATAAAAGCTAAGCATTGGCCTTTTTGACTTGACCTGGTACATTCAATCCGCTACCCAAGCGAAAGGCCAAACAATCACATACACGCTTTTATATTCAACCCTCCACGTGATTTAACTGTTCTAATTAAATGCAAATAAAGCATGGAAAATGAGAGTCCGGGTGTATTGTTATATTAAAAACACTAGGCTAGTTTTATTCACGTGATGCTGAGCTGAGTGATCGATGGACATAAAAAAAACAGCCTATTTAAACCAACAAAAAACTAACCGAGATGAAAAACTTCCTCTCGGAGCTACTTTCTAAACTGATCAAATATTTATTTCTGTACTGATTTATTTATTCATTCATTTGTTTGTTATATTATGATCATGATTATTATTATTATATGATTATTATTATTTTCCCATGGCTCACGAGTCACATGTACCTTGGACACTGTGGTGCAGCGTGGGCGGCGACACAGGGCCGTTTGCCCCATCAGCAAACTTCTTAGGGTGGCAAAATTTCAAAAGAAAAAAAAATAATAAATTTGGAAAATGTATCGCTTAAGCGAGAGAGCACGGATTGTATATTCTTTGTCCATACTTTTAGTACTCTGTGTTCACAAAATTAAGAGATTTACTGTTAGTTTGAATTGTGCTAGTCTAGTTTTTTTCTTTGTGGACCTAGCGTACATCATTCGGTTGACCATGTGTACAAACGATGTTGGTTCAGAAAATCCATTATTCATGATGAACTCAGTGTAAGCAAAGACACGGTGCCCTTCGTAAAGGCAGGTGCAAATATTGGCTCACTGCAAAATTTATGTAGGATATGTCTTTGTTTTGTCACGTTTTGTAACTAGTTTTCACAAAAAAATTGAGTAATCGATTTCAGCGAGCTCTTGGTTCCGTCCAAACGATTTCTCGTCTTGAAAGGAAAACTGAGATCATAATTATTTCAAGATTAGACTCTTCAATATCCCTTTGATAAGTTTCACTGATTTCCGTGACTCGAATCACGGCCGTACTTCAACCTGAAATATCCCGAACTGTCCACTCGATTCTATGTCATACCGACCGTATGAAGGAGATAAGATTATAAGAAGTAGAATAACACGTTTTAATTATCATTTCAACCTTGTTTCTTGGTAATAAGGTGACGGAAATTATATTTTATTTATGAATGTCTTTGCTTTGTTTTGCATGATATTAGACTAAACTGTGCCTCATAGGGTCATTTTTATGTAGTTTCGTTTTCTCGTATTGATATGTCTCGCATGTACTAGCGCGGTTTGGAAACAGAGAGAATGGTTACCTGCGCAGAATAACTGAATGCATTTTTGAACATTTCACCGCTTTTAAGCGCTTGAATTGTGCATTGTGCTTACTGCTCTGTCAAGTTCCATTCTAAACGGATCTGTTTTTTTTAGTTAGTTGATAATGGTGTAAAGTGGTGGTTGTTGTTTTTTCATTAAAGATCTTTCTAAAATGTTCACGATGCAGCAAAGTTTATAACGTTACGTTCGAAAAATCTCTACCTAACTGCATAATGTAACCTTCTTTTTCAAGGTTAGGTTTGTTCATGGACAAGTAAAATCGTTAGTTCAGTACTGTCAAGCTTAAGTCCACAAAGCCTCTAAAACAAAAAATAGCTCGACCGTTTTCAAATAATGGTGAGGCTGTGCCTGGCATTCGAATAAATTTTCAAAATTAAATTCAAAAATTTTAACTGAACGTATAGGAGACTTACCATACAATTTTCGGAGCTTAATTCCACTTTGGTAAAACTGAGTTTTATATCGAATAATATGAAGGTAAAACTCATTCTTGTTGCGAACGTAAAACAGAGTTCAATCATGCTTAATATAATATCTTCTGGTCATCTTATGGGTCATTAATTTTTAGAAAGGGTCAATGCAACTACTCAAACAAGGTGCCAATCTTTATGACTCTGTAATCTCCAAGGAAGAGACGTTAATCCTCGTCTTTCACAAAATAAAGCAGCAAAAATGAGCAATTAATTCCTCTCAAAATGAATAGTTACAAGGAATAAAGAAAGTTGCATTGAAATGTGGTGCGTTACGGGCACAGTCTGCTCACGTGTTCAGGGCAACCCATGAAATATTGCAGCCAGTAACAGTAACAGGAATGAGTTAGCATTACGGAGTTAGCGTGACAGAAATGAATTAGAGCAGGGGTCACCAAACTACGGCCGGCCCGCGACGTCAGTTCATCCGGCCCGCCATGGTACTTGATTTTGTTTGATAAAACCAGGGATATCTAGAGCTACGGGATGGACCATTGCTTATGCGGCCCGCGCTTGTAAGTCTGTCAGTTATCCGGCCCTCTGTGAAAAAAGTTTGGTGACCCCTGGATTAGAGTAACAGGAATGAAGTGGTGTTACAGAATCTAATCAGTTTGTGCAACAAAGACGGCATTAAGATACTGAACTGATTGCTACTGCTCTGTCCTAACACAAAAACGTGCAGATCAAGACAACTTGAGGCTTAACACTAACAGAATTTGAACCTGCAACTTTTCGATCAATCCAAGTCCAAACATTATATTTTCGACCTAAAATTATGCATGGCTGCAATAATTAAAACTGGTTTTAAATGTGGATAACAGGTGGAATAACTAGGTTGTTAAATGCTCGGCATTAGAACCAATTGGCTTGTCTGTAATTGGAATAAAACTTTTTTTTTTTTTAAAGTACATACAAGCCTGTAACCATTAAGAACTTTACAATTACTGTTCATGTAGTTACTTGCTTTATGACACTAGTCTGTTCACCGAGGCGTGATAACGGTTTTGTTGGATTTTCTCAGCAGTTACGAAATACAGCGTCCTGAATTTTTGCATGCAGTGTTACATTTATCATGACCCTACAAATCTTGAATTTGAAGTCTGCACAGCACCGTTCTTTCAAAACCGCGAATTCTTTTGATCTTTTCTTTGTTTTCAATTGACTAGGCCCCAAACTTATAGATGTTTACAGTATACGTGTGTCACTTCTCGTTTCCCTGCAGTTGATCTAAATTCCTAAAAATAGTAACAATCTGTGGTGAATTGCAGTGGCGTAGCATCACATTAAGGACTTGAGGTTTGCTTTACACGTAAATGCATTTATTGTTCCTTTCCTGTAAGATAAAGCTACTACAGATTCATTACTTATCAATTGAAAACAGCCTTCTGGTTATGCTAAACGGTAACATTCTATGAAAGATAAAGTTTGTAAAGTAGCTAGTGTCACGATCGCGTGCGTGAAGATGGTCACGACCACGTGTGTGATGAGTACCCAACTTATTTACCTTTCAAACCCAGCTAACAAGCCAAGCAAGCAGACCAGCGATCAACGGACACATGGAGTGAGATTTAAATTAAACGATATTTAATTATAAATGCATGACAAAACTTATGTCAAAACATTCAACTCATGATAATCACATACATAATCACAAAAACAGAGATACTTCAAATTTACTCTTGGGGATCATGGCTATTATCTATTCCCCGTTTCACATCTAGATCTAATCCCTCTGTCTATAAACTTAACTACGTATACTTAATAGTCTCTGTCAACAGCTGCCCTCCTCGTTGATGCAGTTTCACTTCTCCAGAGTTCACACAATCCTTTCTAGATCTTTAATTTCGACGATAAAAGGGGAAACAGACGCTCCTGGCTTCACACAAATAAGAACACACAGTTCACACCCGCCATCGTAGATTACTTGTTCCTTGAGGGGTTCTCGACATCCCGTCCTCAAGACTCTTCAACTTGCAAACACACAGCACACCGACGGTTCACACCCGCCATCGTAGATTCACGAGCTTCTGATGGGTTCCCATCCTATCATCAGAACTCCTCAACTTCTGGTCCCCATGGCACAACCTTCCACTGGTCGCCCGGACCGATAAATTCTTCTTATTGGGAAATAAATGTGAACATCATGGATCCCTCACACACCTAACACTTCTGGTCCCCACTGGCACGACCTTCCACTTGTCGCCCGGACCGATAAATTCTGCGTCTTCCTTTAGGAATGAATAACTTGGGAACCTCATAGATTCCTCACATACATAACACCCCTGGTCCCCATGGCACGACCTTCCACCTGTCGCCCGGACCACTTCTCGCTGCGTCTTCCTCTAGGAACGAATAATTTGGGAACCACGTGTGTCGAGCTTCTCCTCTACTTATACTCCCGAGGTTTTTGCACATGCGACTAGTTTACAGCGAGTCGTGTGTATCTATCCACGCTCGTCAACAATGTTAAAAACCGTGTTTTCCCCTGCTAAGCTCACCCCCCTAGACTCGTGGCGCACAAGGCCACCGACCTTCCTCGTGATAGTAATCTTTCATGCTAGTCAACAACTTAAAAACTCCCCTTCTCCCCTACTAAGTTTACCCCCTCTATACTCGTGGCGTACAAGGTCATCAACCTTAATCGTGACACCTCCTTCCCACAAAACAAAATTTTGATCCCTAGAGCAAAATTTTTAACAAGAAATTCATTACATCAAAATTTCATTCGAATAAGAAGGGTAAACAATCCAAATACATAGCATCAATGACATCTGGAAAGGCAATCAGCCATCACTTTCTCTCTCCCTTTCACATTGTATAATACGTAAATCATGTTTCTGCAACATCAGAAAATAAATCTGGATATCTCACACCAAATCTTTCAACCGCTCTCTTGGACGCAATTTCATATAATGTAATTTCCAATCAACATTCTGTAAAATCTCAGAATTTGACAAGTTAGGGGATATCACATCATGTCTGAGATGTACATCTTGAGTCTCTTCTTGTGACTCCATATCATTATCTACTTCATTCACTACAGCAACAATCTCAACTGGCTTTTCATGATACATTTTTAACATATTAATATGACACAACTGTGTACTCTTTCTCCTATCTGGAGTTTATAATATAATTGAGATCATAAATTTTTGTCTCAATTTCACAGGGTCCATAAAATCTAGCCTGGAGAGGATTTGACTCCAGGGGAAATAAAACAAGGACCTTATCTCCAGGTTTAAAACTTCTTGTCCTGGCCTTCCTGTCATACCAAAATTTCATTTTCTCTTGGGCACATCCCAAATTCTCTTTTGCTAATTCACAAACCTTATGCAGCCTATCTCTAAACTTCTGCACATAATCTAATACATTCATTTGAGGATCATCACCGATCCATTTTTCTTTTAACAGAGCCAACGGCCCACGAACATTATGTCCAAACACTAACTCAAAAGGACTAAATCCTAGTGATTCTTGAACTGACTCTCTAGCTGCAAACAACAGCAAATGTATTCCTTCGTCCCAATTTTTCTCGCTATCATAGCAATATGTTCTCATCATATTCTTTAAAGTAGCGTGGAATCTCTCTAAAGCTCCCTGAGATTCTGGGTGGTACGCAGACGACTTAATTTGTTTTGTCCCCAGTTCACCAATAACTTGTTTAAACAGTCTCGACATAAAGTTACTGCCCTGATCAGACTGTATTTCTTTGGGCAATCCAAATAAAGTAAAAAACTTGAGCTTTCACAATACTCTGTGTCTTAATATTTCTAAGAGGAATCGCCTCAGGAAATCTAGTGGATGTACACATTATGGTTAATAAATATTGATTTCCTGAGCTGGTCTTTGGCAAAGGACCAACGCAATCAACGATAACCTTAGAAAAAGGCTCCCCACAAATTGGAATTGGCTGTAAAGGGGCCATTCTTTTTCCAGCATTTGGTTTTCCCACTATCTGACATGTGTGACATGTATTACAAAAATAAGCCACATCCTTGTTAATTCCTGGCCAAAAAAAATGTCTCGTTATCCTATCATTTGTTTTCCTTATACCCAAATGGCCACCCAGAGGTAAATTATGGGCCATGGCAAGTATCTCATGCCTATATGGTTTTGGAACCACAATTTGATAAACAACCGCCCACTCTTCCGTTGCGCGGACATCAATGGGTCTCCATTTTCTCATAAGTACTCCATCTTTTATGAAGTACCCTTTTGGTACTTTATTAAGTTCTTCGTCGCTCAGAACTTGATCCTGCAATGGCTGTAAGCTAGGATCTAAGCCTTGTTCTTTAATTAACTGGTCTCTATCATATGATAAATTCTTATCTTCCCGCATAACATCGGAATGACTGACATCTTCATGTAATATGGATCCTAGAAAAGTATTAGAAAGATCATAAGAATGATCTACATTGGATTCCGTCGACCTATCTTCTTTACAAATCTCTTCACTGTCATCTGACTGCTCTTTCTTTTTAGCCATAGCTCGAGTCACCGCACATGAAGGATATATGTTTGTATCTTCACTTTCGTCATCAGTACTAGGTTTTGAAGTCAACTGCACAGTAGGTATTTTCCTAGCACCGGCAAGATCATTTCCTAACAATAGAGATACTCCCTCTATTGGCAAACCAGACTTAAGTCCAACTACCACTCGACCTGTTATAAAGTCTGACTTCAAATAAATTTTATGCAAAGGTACAGAGCTAAAGACCCCCTCTATACCCTGTATAAGACTAACTTCTCCAGTATTTGAATCATCATTAAAATCTAGAACATTATCTAACAGGAGGGACTGGGAACATCCAGTATCCCGCAATATTTTTAATGGTATGGGGGTGGAATTTTCCCCAAGGGACACTAGACCCTCTGACACAAATGGCAGAAACTCTTCCCTTATGGTCTCTAACTTCACTGGGTTACGAGGCTGTGGAGCGTTTATAACTTTCGGTCTTCCCACAAAAGCTATAGGGCCAGTCTTCTTTTTTCCAAGAGCACGACAATCCCAGCTTCTATGGCCCAATCTCCCGCAGTTATTACATCTTGATCCCTCGTTCCTCCAATCTCTTCTCTGGAAATGATAATCTTTCCCACTAGGACCAGGTCTTCTCCCATCGAAACTACTGGATCTCCGCGGGAATTCCATGACTCCCCTCGGATCGCCAGCAATATCATTTACGGACCTCCTATCCTGAACTCTACCCGGTCTACTGAGCCCAAATCTACTTCTATGAGTTAATGTAAACTCGTCAGCCAGTTTTGCGGCATCTTGCAATGTCTTTGTCTCTTTCTCATTGAGGTACGTCTTTATTTCATCACGGATTCCCGTTTTGAAGTCCTCTAGTAATATGAGCTGTTTAAGCTTTTCATAATCTTTACATACCTCCATCGAGGAACACCATCTCAAAAAATACCTCTTTTTCATGAGCAAACTCAATATAGGTTTGACTGTCAATTTTTTTTATAATATCGAAACTTTTGCCGATATGCTTCAGGCACTAATTCATACGCTTTTAATATTGCGTCCTTCACACGGTCATAATTCCCCGCGTCTTCCATGGAAAGGGCCGAAAAGGTCTGTTGTGCTTTACCCCTTATTACACTCTGTAACATTAATGGCCAATGTTGTTTGGGCCAGTTCAGACTAAGGGCCACCTTCTCAAAATGTTGGAAGTATTTATCCACTTCCCTCTCATTAAAGGGGGGAACCAATCTTACTTCTCTACTCGCTAGAAAACTAGGTTCATGTGATCTACTAGTAATACCCAATCTGGCTTTTTCTAGCTCATGTTGTCTTTCCCGTTCTTTTTCTTTTTCTTGCGCCTGTCTATCTCTTTCTTTTTCTTTTTCTTGCGCCTGTCTGTCTCTTTCTTTTTCTTTTTCTTGCGCCTGTCTTTCTTTATCCTTCTCTTGTCTTTCTTTATCTTTCTCCCGTGCCTCGTGTTCTAGCTTTTTCTGCTCTAGCTCGATCCGCATCTTCTCTTTCTGTAACTCAATATTAACTTCAGTTACTGATGCCATAGTTTCAAACTGAGCTAGGTCGTTTTCTTCGAACACATCATCATCCACATAATACTCAGCAATATATCTCGATATTTCTGCTTTTCTTAAGCTAGCTTTCACATAATCGAGTCCTAATCTCTTACTAATCGTCAATAACTCCGGTTTCCTGAAGGTTAACAAATCCTCCGGTCTCGGTGACGTTAGAAAGGTATTTATCTCCATGGCCGCTGGTCTGACTCACAAAAATATTTCTACAATCGTGGAAAACATTCGTTTGTGTCCTAACAGTTTAGATCCCGGACGAGCCCCAAATTGTCACGATCGCGTGCGTGAAGATGGTCACGACCACGTGTGTGATGAGTACCCAACTTATTTACCTTTCAAACCCAGCTAACAAGCCAAGCAAGCAGAACAGCGATCAACGGACACATGGAGTGAGATTTAAATTAAACGATATTTAATTATAAATGCATGACAAAACTTATGTCAAAACATTCAACTCATGATAATCACATACATAATCACAAAAACAGAGATACTTCAAATTTACTCTTGGGGATCATGGCTATTATCTATTCCCCGTTTCACATCTAGATCTAATCCCTCTGTCTATAAACTTAACTACGTATACTTAATAGTCTCTGTCAACAGCTGCCCTCCTCGTTGATGCAGTTTCACTTCTCCAGAGTTCACACAATCCTTTCCAGATCTTTAATTTCGACGATAAAAGGGGAAACAGACGCCCCTGGCTTCACACAAATAAGAACACACAGTTCACACCCGCCATCGTAGATTACTTGTTCCTTGAGGGGTTCTCGACATCCCGTCCTCAAGACTCTTCAACTTGCAAACACACAGCACATCGATGGTTCACACCCGCCATCGTAGATTCACGAGCTTCTGATGGGTTCTCATCCTATCATCAGAACTCCTCAACTTCTGGTCCCCATGGCACGACCTTCCACTGGTCGCCCGGACCGATAAATTCTTCTTATTGGGAAATAAATGTGAACATCATGGATCCCTCACACACCTAACACTTCTGGTCCCCACTGGCACGACCTTCCACTTGTCGCCCGGACCGATAAATTCTGCGTCTTCCTTTAGGAATGAATAACTTGGGAACCTCATAGATTCCTCACATACATAACACCCCTGGTCCCCATGGCACGACTTTCCACCTGTCGCCCGGACCACTTCTCGCTGCGTCTTCCTCTAGGAACGAATAATTTGGGAACCACGTGTGTCGAGCTTCTCCTCTACTTATACTCCCGAGGTTTTTGCACACGCGACTAGTTTAAAGCGAGTCGTGTGTATCTATCCACGCTCGTCAACAATGTTAAAAACCGTGTTTTCCCCTGCTAAGCTCACCCCCCTAGACTCGTGGCGCACAAGGCCACCGACCTTCCTCGTGATAGTAATCTTTCATGCTAGTCAACAACTTAAAAACTCCCCTTCTCCCCTACTAAGTTTACCCCCTCTATACTCGTGGCGTACAAGGTCATCAACCTTAATCGTGACACTAGGCTTTCCAATCTGTATTGAGTTGTGAGAAATATACATATCGAGATATGACCACCCTTTCCCCTCTGAGTCCCTGTCATTGCAAAAGCATGGCCTTGTGGGTACAATGATTAGGCTGCAGACCTGGGACAACCTTAGGCCCATTAGAAAGGTTGGCCCTAAAATGGTTGGGTTTTTTTGTGTGTTTTATTTCAAAACAGGCAAGCACTTGTCGATGTTTTTTAAAGTTTTATCATCTCAGTCGCTTTCTCCATTGGATTGATGACGATATTCGGTTGAATAAAATGAAGGCCCTCATTTTGCCAGTATTCTTCCTCCGACCGCGGTACATGGTCCTCTCATTTGGAGAAAAATTCTGCAGCGACTGTTTCTCATGCTGCATGAGTTAGATTTTGGATGTCTGACAGTTTGAAGGTCTTGTTCTCCCTGTTCGGCATCGTATTGAGTTTGATGTTTAAACCCACTATGAAAGGAATTCTGAAATTGAAAGATCTCTGACAATGCCTCTGACTCTGTGTTGGCCTACCAGTGAACAATCACGAGAGTTTGTTTTTAAACTCACTTTAATCCCGTGCTGTACCACATTTTAGTGGGGCTCAAAACCATGTGTTCAATTATTACAGTAAACCACCTAAATGTTTAGGATAGCAGGTAGCTGCAGGATTCTTTAGTTCAGTATACTCATGCCTACCGTAAACATAATTATAATGAATCATACAATGTGAATTAAACAATCTCTTACGTCATCTTGTATCACCACCCACATTGATACACAGTGAGTATAGCATTACCACCAGATGTAGTTTTGGGTAATAGTTTAATGCCAGAGAAATCAAACTTTTCAATGTCACCCCCTCCCCTCCCCACCCCATTGTATTTTTTTCCCATTACTACGTCAGATTGCATTGTTTTTCTCCAAACGGGTGATTTCCAGCTGACATAACCTGGGCTACAACCTCCCCCCTCCCCCCCCCCCCCCCCAAAAAACAATTCCTTGTGATATGTCTACAATGTATGGGAATTTCACTTACCGTGCCATTTTATTTTGCAGGAAACAGAGATGAATGACCCCAGGAAAAATTACTTTTACCAGTGACCGTGCTTGACTATAATCCTATTTGTTACTGGGGACTAAATCGTATCTTTTCCTAGACCGCCGGAACTGCTGTACACTTCACCATGAGTAGATATTCAATTTGGAGACCTTTGGTGCTATGCATTTGCCTTACAATAACTCCTAAGCAAATTTCAAGCAGTGTGGCACCTGAAAATAACGTTGTGGACTGGACTTTGAGCACTCGATGTGTAGACCCAAGCTGTGTCACAGAAGAGGACGTCACAGTGCGTGGCGAGTTAGAGTGTGCTGTTCAGTGCAATGATCAGTCCACTTGTCCGGGGATTCAGTATAATACTGACAATAATAAATGCACCCGCTTGACTGAAGGGTGTTTCCTTAGCACAGTTTGTTCCTACTCTGATAATGTCAGAGTTTACGAAAAGCAGGACCCTTGTCTACACGGCGGTACTTGGAAGTATGCGACATCGACCTGTTCATGTGTTGGTGGGTGGGTAGGTAAGTTGTACCTTGTCATATTTTGTGATCCACCTTGTTAGACTGTCACTTAAGACAGATTTCGTCATAATGAACTCATTTGTTAAGTATTTTATCCTAGAAAACACGTTTGAACGTGTACGCACAGGATGAGTCAATGACATTACAATCACTCAAAACCTCAGTTTCCACCGAATTTAGCAATAGTCGATATGAAATGTCCCTCATCCCGACTCACGCCGGCGTCTGTGACGTAATTACCGGTTCGAAAGATTTAGCCTCTCTTGACTCGTACGAGACATGTCTTTGCAATCTTTGACAACAGAATATCGTTTATGATTAGAGTACTCCTCCACAGAAACCTTATTCTCGTGCGGGACAGTGGTACGGCATTGTCGCGTCCGGGGGATGCAGAACTAATTTTCTAAATATTTTAAATCTTTGTAATGTAATGTTTACAGGTATTAAATGTAAATTACGCGGTAGTAGTGAGAAGGAAAACTAGAGAGCCGTCTCAGTGTCGACAGTAGTGCGGTACCGGTACCAGGTTCTGGTGTCAGAGTCGCAAGGTGAAGGTCATTACCTAAGGAGTCGACACTGGTGTCGGAACCGTATCCGGCACTAGAAATCAGTTCAGGTATATCTAGAACACGTAAGAACACAACTGAACGCACACTCACCTCTGGGTGCGGCTCGCTACCTCATGTTAATAGCCTCTTTCCACACTAAATTGACTTCTTTGGAATCCTAAACATACTGCAATTTACATGCAAGTCCCGCATGTTTTATTATTATTCATGACGCAGTTCAGTCTGATCTCGAATTTCTTTGGGTGATTTCAGAGGCCAAACTGACCACAATGGGTAATTATAAAACTGTCCAAGATGTTTCCTTCTTCTCCTATTTCTTATTCTTCGTTTTGTACCTTTTTCTCCGTTTTTTTTTTTCTTGTTCTTCTTTTTGTTCCTCCTCTGAAAGTGGCAATTTCCCAGTATTGTTACGTTTCACTCGAATCTGACTTCTCCTGTCCGTTTTTTTAAAACCTCTGTGTTGTGTTTTTATTAGTTTTTAACACATTTCAACAATCACTCCTCTGTAATAACCTCAGACCAATGCGATGTTGGTGTATTGTATAATAATGATTCACTCCTCGCAGATATTTATTAAGAAAATAAAAGGAATGCTTAAAAAAAACATCAGTTTACTGGTTTGTTTTCAAAATGTCTCTAGTTTTCTTGTACGTTGAGTTTTACTTAAAAATAGAGGCTGAGACTTTTTCCCACTAAATTGTAATATTATTCCATCTTGAACCATGTGGTGCCCAGACAACGACTCTATGAATCAAAACTTCTGAAACATTTAAACATGAAAAACATGAGGGGGGGGGGGGGTAGGGGGAGAGAAGCTATAAATTGGTGTGAAAAGTTAATTGCAAAGTGTTCTCAATTAAATAAACATATAAACACACAAAAAAAAGTGCAATACAACATGTGTTGGGCACAAGCCTACCCTATTCAAATTTTTGTATCATGAAAACAAGACCCTGTACAAGTCCTTTGCTGTTATTTATTTACCTTACAAATACACCTAGATAATTATATTTCAAGTTCATTCATTAATTTTTGTTTATAATCAGTATTTTCCGATCCATAAATAATAACCTACTAATTATTTATGCTCTTCCGTAAATAAATCCCATTACACATCTCTACATAAAATGATGTATAAACAATACCGTCAGACAAGTATCTGATGTCCTGAATTAAAATCTTCCTCTACATTAAAGCCAACCTTCTTGGACAAGAATTCTGGAGTAAAATCTTCTAAAATCAGTCTTATCAGACAAAATTTCCTGAATTGAACATTTCTGCAACCTATCTTGTTACACAAGCATCCTAAATTAAAATCTTCCATAACTAAGTCTCATTAGACAATGTTCCTAACTAAAATCCTTCATAACTAAGTCTCATTAGACAATGTTCCTAACTAAAATCCTCCATAACTAAGTCTCATTAGACAATGTTCCTAAATAAAATCCCCCATAACTAAGTCTCATTAGATAATGTTCCTAAATAAAAATCCTCCATAACTAAGTCTCATTAGATAATGTTCCAAACTAAAATCCTCCATAACTAAGTCTCATTAGATAATGTTCCGAAATAAAAATCCTCCATAACTAAGTCTCATTAGACAATGTTCCTAAATAAAATCCTCCATAACTAACTAAGTCTCATTAGACATTGTTCCTAAATCGTCTATAAACGGTCTCATTAGACAAGCATCCTAAATTGAAACTTCTGTTTACAAGCATCTTAATTTAAAATCTTCTATTACTCACCTAATTAAATAAATATCTCAAATTAAAATCTTCTGCTGTAGCCATTTTATAGGACAAGTGTCCGAAATGAAAAAATTTCATAGTCAGTCTTGTGGGACAAGTTAGTGTCCTAAATTAAAATCTTTTATAGCCATCTTATAGGACAAGTGTCCTAAATTAAAATCTTCTATAGCAATCTTGTGGGACAAGTGTCCTAAATTCAAACCTCCTATAGCCATCTTATGGGATAAGTGTCCTAAATTCAAGCCTTCTGTAGCCATCTTATAGGACAAGTGTCCTAAATTCAAACCTTCTATAGTGAATCTTATGGGACAAGTTTTGTAAATTCAAACGTTCTATAGCCAATCTTATGGGACAAGTGTCATAAATTCAAACCTTCTATAACCGATCTTATGGGACAAGTTAGTTTTCTAAAATATCTACTTTCATCCGACAGTACAATAAATATGCTCTCTTTTGTAGGCGTCTTCTGTGAGCGCCGGGCCTATAACTGTACGGAACTCTACAATTATGGTCATCACAGAGTCATTATTGACATAAATACAGAAACCAGTCGCTCCTACCACTCTCTCTCTCTCTCTCTCTCTCTCTCTCTCTCTCTCTCTCTCTCTCTCTCTCTCTCTCTCTCTCTCTCTCTCTCTCTCTCTCTCTGTCTCTCTCGGAGACTTTTGCAACCATCTTCCTCCATTGCTCCATATGGGACATGTGCCCTAAATCAAAATCTTTTATAGCCAGTTTTTATGGGACAAATGTCCTGAATTAAAGTCTTCCGTGTCCACTTTCATTAGACAATAATTATAATAAACCTAATGTGCTCTCTTTTCTAGGCGTCTTCTGTGAGCGTCGGGCCTATAACTGTATGGAACTCTACAATTATGGATATCCGCCTGGCCCATATAGAATTATTATTGACATATACAGAAACCAGTCGCTTCTACCAGAGATTGTGTGTGAAGGGGGGAGCTGGAAGGCTACCACCTACATCTTGAACAACCATGGCCGGAGCAACCATCAGCGGACCTGGGAAGAGTATGTTAATGGCTACAAATTGGAAAACTGGACTTTCTGGATAGGTTTGGAGGTCATCCTGGCTTTTAATAGGATGGGTCACACTGACCTGGTGTTTAGCCTGAGTCTGGAGACACAGTCTGATGCAAGTCCTATTTACGATTTTAAGTATGTCTACTCTGATTTCTGGATCCGGGGAGCAGACGATGGGTAGGTGGTGTGAAGTGTGGAGTATGATTTTTTTGTTTTGTTTTGACCACATGTTTCCTTCACATCGTCTGGCTGTTTGGGATATATTATTTCAAGTGCTGTAGATTTCTTGACAGTATTTCAACATAATAACCAATGGTCTTGGCAAGAAACCGCTCAAAAGTAGAAAGGCCTATATATACATATTCGGTTAAGTAAAAAGATCGATTTTTTTAAAAAAATATGCTATATGGCATAGTTTGTGTTTAAAAAAAAATATTAAAAAAAGCAAAACAGTGTTTTACAGGAATAACTAATTATATTTATTGACGTATCTTTCTGAAATTTTATAATAGAAACGATGATATGGCATTAAATTGTCTTAATACAATTTTGATTTTTTTATGTTTTGCTCTTCAGGTCTGTTACTCGCTACAGACTGGTATTTACATGCAATGTCTGTCTGATCGAAAGTGTGGGGGATTTACAACATACATTGTCTATGCTTATTTTGAATGTGAATCAGTGCAACCCTGTTTGGATTGAGCTGACTTTCCATGTTCATCTCGCCTGCAGTTTGAGGGATTTATTATATAGTTGGTCCGATGACTCGGGGAATACGCAGATGCGATTTTTAAAGTTGCGTTTCGATCACTACAGTGTAAATTGAGGCTCAGAACAAAATTTCCTGTCATACTTTTTAATTCTACTCGAAGGAAATGAATCTTTTTCGCCGGCTCCGGAGGGCAACAGTTTCTAGTGACTGGCCTTGTGCTTTGTTTATGGTCATTGCAAAGCACGGCTGGAGAGGGAACTGCTTCCTTTGAAATGTAAATGGCAATGATGTGTCAGATGGTTGCAGGTTTATCCGAGGAATGTATTTTTTTCATGATTTGTTTCTTTTTCAACTGTTTTTCTTCGTTTCCGCCTCTCTCTTTGAGATGGTGTTAGTGTTCCTACTAATCTTCTTTGTCGAGTCATTTTTTAATGTTGTTTAAATAATGTGAACTGAAGTCTCATCTAATTCTGCATTATTCTTCTATTTCACATCACTCTCTCCTCGAGAATTGTTAAATGGGAATTTAAGATCTAAATCTAGGTTGGGGGGAAAAAACTGAAATTCTTGATTCTAGATTTTGTTTTTATTCTAGATTAAAGTCTTATTTATGCCTACACAACTACATTACGCTTTCATAACACTGCAGTACATGACATTGGTTATCTAGACTTAAGGCCTAGTCTATATCAGGACTACGATAAACGTCATAATACGACTATGATTCACTTTATAACAACACTTCAGATCTTGATTACAGATTTCGATTCCAAGTTTAGTCTAAAATCTAAATCTAGAAATCTAGATCCTGCCGTCACAACACGACTACGATACACTTCATACTGAGATCTTGAAACAAAAGATTCAGGCCTACTATAGAATAGATCTAGACTAGGTCTAGGACTGCGATAAACTTCATAACATGACTACGAAGCAATTCTTATCATAACAACACCACATCTAGATAGATTTACTCCAACTGACATGATTTTTGATCAAACTTCTAGAATTCTAGTCTAGGTTTTTTTTTATCTTAGACTCTAGACGTAGGCCTAGATCTAGCTGAAATGCTCTGTGTCTATGTTCTTTCTTCTTCTTGCACTTGAAGTAACTTCTTTTCCCTTTTCAAACTTTCCACACAAATGTAGGGCGTGCCAGATTTTATTTTGTTTTGACACATACGACTACCAACATTTTTTTATCTTTCTCTTGCTTAAATTTAAGCCCACAGCTCTTCTTTTAACTGTTCTTGTTACATTTTTTTGAGAACATAATTGTAGTGCACAGTTTTCTTTCTTAAGCAATAGAATTCAAAGTGATGGAGTCCATGAAGAGTATGAAGCCAATTCTTTGGGGTCAAAGTCAAGTAAAAATCTAAACCTAGGCTAGAGCTGTCCGGCAATATCTTACTTTAATCAATACAAATGATGGAAATACTGTAAAACGAAACAAACATGCAAAAATACACTTGTTACATAGCAATAAACATTGTTATTTTTTTTTTTAATACATGCTTGAAGTAAACAACTTTTAATTATAGCCATCATCTTTCTTATTTCAATTGCCACCTTCCTGCCAAATTTAAGGCCTGAAGATTGTATAGTTTGGTCAGTGACTCATGCCAAAAGTTGCAAGTTACTGAAATATATAATAGATGTTCTTATTTCTTTCTTATAGATACTCGTACACGTTTGGATCGTCTTCATTTCAGCCAAGTCGTAATAAGGACTATTTTTTGTCCAACACCTACACCATGCAGAACATTATGGGCATATCTGAGAATTTACCCTTTCTGGCAGAAGTGCATGACAATGTGAGACTTTTCAATTTTGAGTGACGACTTGCGCCATGTGGCCAAATTGACTTTCTTCTTTTTCTTACCCATAGGTTCAAAGTTAAACCTAGATGTACCTGACTGACAACATTTTTTGTGGCGATGTTCACAATACTTTTATTCAGAAATTTACCACAAAATTTTATCTAAAGAAAAAAAATTGAAAGTATTTTGACCACATGATCCAAAAAGCAAAGACTCGTATATTTTCTCAAACATTTGCCACTGAAAAGTTCATTCTTTTCATTTCTTCGTTATTTTTGTTTAAGGAGTGAGGGCCATACTATATGTTGGGGGCATTGTTTTCCCAATCTTGTGGTCTTCTTAGAGTGAGTCACGCTGGTCTTTACCACGCTTTAATCCCCCTCCCCCATGCCCCTCCCCCCAGCCCCCCCCCCCCCCGAAAAGGAATGCAATAACCTTTTTCTCTGTCATTTAAAAAAAAAACAAAAATACAGGAATGTGAAGTCTCAAAAGGGATGATCCAAAGTCGAATCTGGTAAACGTGTAAGGGTAGCCACACAAAGGCCACCGAATTCGGTCACCGAGCCACTAGGCGCTTTAGGGTGAGAAGAATTGCACAATATTAACGGACCGAATCTAGGTGGGCTCTGTGTGCAGTTGTTGAAATTATATAGTGCAATTCTTCTCACCTAAAGCGCCTAGTGGCTCGGTGACCGA
This sequence comes from Onchidella celtica, assembly GCA_963931925.1. Classification (NCBI taxonomy): domain Eukaryota; kingdom Metazoa; phylum Mollusca; class Gastropoda; order Systellommatophora; family Onchidiidae; genus Onchidella; species Onchidella celtica. The sequence continues at coordinate 24,845,301 of OZ007581.1, read as the reverse complement.
ATTCGGTGGCTTTTGTGTGGCTACCCCAAGAAATGCAATGGGGGCGGAGTAAGAAAAAGTTGACCTATGTCAACAAAAAATGAAAAAAAAAGGTGTTTTTTTTGTTTGTTTGTTTAACTATACTCGTACATAATATTTTTTTCTTTCATGAATTCATAGAAAATCTGTATTATGCATGTATAAAAGAAAAAAAAAACAACTCGCCCTATTTTTAACAAGAAATACTATATGCCGCTTATACTGTTCGGATTGCAGGAAATTTTGAAGGTACATCAGATTGGTCAATAGTGAGTCATTAGGTTTAAGCAATCAGAGATCCAGTATATAATGCGGAAGTACTTAAAATTAGAACATAGCCATTTTCAAGTGATGCCTTTCTCCTTCAGTGTTCGGAGTATGGGACAGTTACCGCTGATGACATGAAACTAACAGATTATACATACAAAAAGTATGTTCAGTTGTTGTTGTTTGGCCACATTGTGTGCTCTTTTTTCATCTCCTTTCTGTGGCGCTGCATTTCCTATAGACCACACTATAATCATAATGATTGTTTGATATCTTAACACAGGACCAAGAATGTGCCAGTAAAGCTCAAGTTGGTTGGTGGTTTCCCAACTGTAGCAGCGGCATCACTGTCAACCCTCTTGGAAGGATCAATGCAGACCAACCTCCAGACACCCGCATTCATTTGCCGGATCTTGATTTTACAGACCAAGAGTTGATCGATGACACCAGATCAATTTACATGGCGTTTGTAAGCAAATAGTCAGTTGCCAGAGGATTTGCACATCCATAAAATTTTGTGTACACGGGTCTAATAACCTTTCCAAATTTCATCCCCTTATTTAGAAGTTGGTATTTTCTAAAATTCCATTTCTGAATTTCACTTGTTTCAATGGTGCGTGAAATGGTTCTAATTTTACATTGTAACATTTATGGCACATGTGAATGCACTTTTCCACTTTCCTTTTTAATACTCTCCAATCATTTCAACCGAGGTAAACGATGCATTATTCCAAAAATGTGATGTGATCTTGCTTCAACAAAATGGCGACCGGAGGTGAATCGACTGGAACGATGAAGAAATTTTGACTGTATCGCTTATCACAAACCTGTTTGAAGATGAAGAAAGACAGAGGAGGAAAGGAAAAACTGAACGAAATGTGTGGTTTGAGAGACTGGATGTTATGCAAAGTGGATGGGCTTCGAATGTAGTGATAAACGTTCTGCCTATCTTAAACCCCGCCATCATATGATGACTTAAATAGAACAGAAGTTAGACTAAAAATAGAAATGGATATAAAACGATTCGGTGCTAAAAGATTTAGAACGGACTATTCTAATATCGCCTTTCTTTCTAATGTAGAGGCGCAATAAAGCCTTTGAAACACCCTATGTGAATACCGATTCTACATAGAAACTGAAATAAGAAACGTGGAAGTTGACAATGTCCGTTTCTCTATTTTATTAGATTTATAAGTTAGAATCGTTGAAACAGCAAGGTTGATTTTGATTCAGGGAAGTAATATCGAGGGTCAGAGACACTGTCGGGTGATCAAAAATGTATGACTTTCCCTTGATTGTAATGGTTTAAGATGGTAAAATATCATTACTGCTAGTCATTGATAGCAACCCTTCACATGTCAAGAATACCAAAAAAATGTTATTGATAAAGTGCTTGGAACAAGATAAGAACAATAATCAACTGCATTATCATAGTTATTTATGACTGCACTAAAATATCCTAGACAAACAAAGTTGGCATGCTGGTGAAGAAAAATAATATGAAGTGAGAGTGATTGGACTGACCGTGGCAATAACCAGTATTTTATTGAGATTAATAATATAATAATGGTGAAAAGAAGAATGACGATCATAATAATGATAATAACAATAATAATACACAGTATTTATATAGCGCTTCATCCCGTTAACAACCAGGCTGTAAGCGCTTTACAATACACAAACATACTCAGGAAAAAACAAAAAATGGACATTCACAGTGTAAAGAGATGACTCGTCAGCTGATGTTTAAAAGTCATAAAATTTTCAGTCTCTCTCAAAGACAGAGGCAGACAATTCCAAATCTGAGGCTCTTGAAAAGAAAAAAAAAATTAACCCGTGGTCATAAGGGACATCTTAGGAATTTTAAACTTTTTATTATCAGCCCATGATCTCAGATCTAAGATCATGGTGATTTCTATTACACGTTGAATTTACGCAAGCCTGAAGAATCCCCTTACTATTCTGTGAAAGGAATGTCAGTTCCACAGTGCATTTAGGGGCACAGAGTCACACCCACCGTACATTACTTTTATTACATAAACATGTTATAACTCAACTGAAGTAATATGGAATGGAACCTCAATAATATATGACACCGATCCAGCAAAAATGTGTTGTTGAGGCGAATTGAAGGGCGTTTTTTCCAAAACTGGGTACTTCAAATTTTGCATGAGTTATGGCCCCATTCAGACAGTCATTCAAAATTAGTGTAAGACGTGGGGTAAGTGCTCAGTTAAAACTTGCTATATCCTGTCTTTATCGGAAGTTCTAACTGAACACGTTTAAGTTTTAACTAAACACTGACACGGCGTCTTACAGTAATTGTGAATGGATATCTGAAAGGGGCCATAACTCATGTAAAATTTTACTTAGCCAGTTTGGATAAACAGTCTAAAATTGCAGATGGAAAGAAACGATAATATATTTTCTCTGTTTGCTTTCATGTGTATGTATGATTATCCCATTGCTCCTGGATGATCTGGGAATTTGATGAAACAAATGGATAGTACTAGTAGCTGATATTTGAAACAGATGTAAATTTCTTTACACAAGCATGTAGGCATTTTAGTACAGAATGGCCAAAACTGCTTTGCTGTTAGTCAAGATGATTGTCCACAATATTCAACAGGGTCCAGACACACTGCAAACATTTCATGGAGGCGTTTTTTTTTATTATTGTTGTCGTAGTTGTTGTTTTGTTTTTTAAGATAACCTAGTTAAATCACATCAAATTTAGTATCATTGAATAGAATCAACTGGAGAATCTGTTGACAACAGGAAGGCTTGATGGAAGAATAGGCAGGGGAAGACCGAGGGAAAAAATGCTGGACAGCCTGAAAGAGTGGATGAACATCAGAAAACCGTCGGAAATGCTGAAAGAGACAAACTACAGAGAGGGTTGGGGGTGCATGATCGCCCACGCCAGTCGGCAAGGCACCTGAGAGAGAGAGAATAGACCTGCCTACAACACTAAATACCTTCCGTTGATTTTTTTAACATCGGGTGACAAATAAGAAACATATGAATTTGTGAAATTTATTTCATTTTTGACGTCATGTATATCAAATGGGAAACATGTTTAATTCTGTCCATTGAAGGCAACTAAGATCGTAATCAATGGGGTGTTTTTTTTCTTCATGCGTCTTTTCTTGATATATTTATTATTGTATAAATAAACATTTTTTTAGATTCAAACTGCAGTAACGTATTAACGTTTATCAGCTGCTGCACTTGTCGACATGTAACGCTTCCTAATCTCCTACTGTTGTTTTCCAATATTTCACCCGAGATACAGAATACGGAGACGAACTATTCCTTGTCCCACTATTAGAGAGTCCGCGCATAGACGTGACGTCGGCGAAAGTTACCCAACGCGGAGGAATTTGTCCATTTTCGCACTATCTTGGGTCGCGCTTAGTTGCGATTCGGCTGTGAGAGTTACGAAAGTAACTTTGCAACTTTGTCGATACGGAGCTTCTGTTTGTGAACTTTTCACCTGGAAACAAGCTTTTTTTCACGATATGAATGGATTTTTATGACATATTAACCTTTTTTCTTGCGAATTTGATGGCCATTTTTTCCTGCCCATGACTGTTGTGTTAACTAATCTTCATTTCTCAACATGTGGTAAAACCCGATTTCGCTGTGGTAGCGTAGCATCCTTGTGGTAGTGTAGCGCCTACTTTTTCATGTTCGCATGGCCTTTATCGAAGTGGGGCTGCCTTCCCGATTCAGAACTTTAAAATCAGATTAATCTTCGTTCCGTAATCCTGTTGGTACCACAGTATTGTGGACACGACTTTATTCTGACAACTTACTAACATTTATCCTTTTTTTTTACAATAGGAGGGCGCAATCACGGGCAAGCTTGAAAAAAATGTGTCTGACTGCGAACGTAGATTTAGGTCACACTGATTTCGTTGTTCATTCAACTTTCTGAAAGAGAGAGGGAAGGGGGGGGGTGGAAATGGTACACCTCGTGATTACATAGGTCTAATGCAAAAGATGTACAAAAAAATGTAGCCGCAGAGAGATGGACCAACAGGCTGTGAGCCAAAGACTTTTTGAAAACATACTTTCAAGTCCCAGAATTTGGCCATATTCAAACACCGCTAAGTCAGTGCGACACGTGTGTGTCGTACGACGAGGTAACATGGAAGGCTCATAAAAGCAAATGATGCACAGACTTCTAATGCCAAATAAAAACTACTTGCTGAGCATGGGGATGTTGTAGTGACCACGATGGGTTTGCAGGCAAAGGTCATCGCTCCATGTCTAAATGCACTGGCGTCATGTTACAAAAAGAAACGTGTATGTCCATAACTTTTCAATCCACAACCTGGCCATTAAAGATGACGTGGAATGCTTCTTGTGGCATGAGGTGGAAGGAAAGCTAATGCCCAATGAATTCGCATCTTGTGTGTCTTACAACTTGGGAGCTACAAAAGGTGCATCCAGTACATCGAGGGCTGTACCTACGAGAAGAGCAACCTTATTCTGGCCAAGGCTCTTCTCCGCTTTTCAAGACTAAGAGCTACTAACATGGAGCAGAAGTATTTAAAGAAGGGTCACACTATAGCGGGATGTGACTGCGTGCATTCAGCAGTATTGTTCCACCGCACGAAAAGAGAGAGAGAGAGAGAGAGAGAGAGAGAAGTAGGAAGTCATTGAGAACAAAGAGAGGGGGCTGGGTGAACGAGGAAAGAGATAAAACGTGAGAGCGAAAAAACGAAAGAGAAAGAAATAAAGAAAAGTGGAGAGGAGGGCGGACGGGTGAGAAAGAGAGAGGGGGAGTGGGAGATGGATGACGAGAGGGAGGGCTGAGAGATGAGACCTGGTAAGAGGAATTATATAGAAGGAAGGAGGAAAAAGGGGGAAAGCATGGAAGGAATGGATGAATGAAAAGGCGGAAAGAATGAGCCGAAAAGGCTGAAAGAGAAAGTCTGCACGTTTTTGTTTTTCTTTTTTAAAGTTTATTTTTAATTGATAAACCGTCTTTTTTAATTCCCACAATATAAAGAACTAGATAACCTACCGGGCATTGCCCGGAATAAACAATCATGTGCTCCCCCCCCCCCCCCCCCAATCTCTCTCTCTCTCTCTCTCTCATATAATAATAGTAATAAACTACAGTCTTGCTTCAGAACTCATGCGCACCAGAACACTACGTACCAAACTGAACGCTTGATACGGTTTCTTTTTATGACATGCACGGTACTATATATTACGAAACAAACATGCAAAAATACAGATGTTACATAACAATAAACATTGTTATTTTTTTTTAATATATGCTTGAAGTAAAGAACTTTTAATTATAGCCATCATCTTCCTTATCTCAATTGCCACCTTCCTGCCAAATTTAAGGCCTGAAGAGTGTATAGTTTGGTCAGTGACTCATGCCAAAGGTTGCAAGTTAGTGAAATATTAATAGATTGCCCATGCATTGTATGTTTTTTAATGTTTTTATGTGTCTATATGGAACGTCTTTAACGTCTTCTACTTTACTTCATTGCGGTTACCCGTCTTCCATTTTCTCCAAATATTTTTCCACTTTTACTAAATTCACTTTATATCCCTCCTGTCGCTATACAACTTCATCCATGTCTGGTACACACCTGATTTGCCCTCGAAAACTAGCCTTCACAAAGGCAAAACGAAAACATGCCTGGATACAGAGGTTTGCTGGCCAGTGAGAGAGGGGAAATGCGCACAATAAAACCGCCTTAAGGATAAGGAGGTTTTATCGTGCGGATTTCGGGTCAGCAAACCTGCTAAACACCTAAAACATAATTGTAATCATAATCATCAGGATGAGACATCAGGCAGTGTATTAAGTTGTAAAAGCAAATGTATACTAGTGAGAAAATTTCAAGAATCTGCGACCTGTGGTTTGGAATAAATCAGTTTTTTCCTTCTCCTGTAAAATTTCCCAAACCAGCTTTGTGAGGTTTTATTATGCGGACGACGACATGTAGCTTAGTTAAGCCACCTTCGTTGAACAGCCGCTGCAGTGCACATGAATCACTATTGTTCTATTTTTTTTTTATACTTGAAAAAGGTGAAAGCCGAAAATTTGTGTATTTTCCTGTCTTCTCTTTAGTTTGCTTTGTATCGTTTGAGTTTTATTTCTCACGCAGGGCTTCGCTACATACAACTTTTTCTTTTTGCCCAATTTTGACAATCACTGAATTAGTAGGGAAGACGCCGGAAGGAGTGATGCATGCAAGGCTAGCCTAGCGTCCTTTCTGGTCTGCTGTTCCACGCGAATAAGCTCCCGTCTCTCCCCTTAGCACCGAACAGCACGTCGATGCGCCTCCCTACGATAATGAGTGTTTCACGGTGCACTTCTGGTGGTTTATAGACAGTCCGCGCATATACGCACCGTCGGCGGAAGTTACGCAACGCGGAGGAATTTGTCCGTTATCGCACTATTTTTGGTCGCGCTTTGTGGCGATTCGGCTATGACAGATACGAAAGTGACGTTGGAACTGCTGTCATTACGGAGCCAAAATTTTTGAACTTTTCATCCAGAAGCAAGCTTTTTTTCACGGTATGTATGGACCTTATGACATATTAACCTTTTTTCGTGCGAATTTGATGGCCATTTTTTCCTGCCCATGACTGTTGTGTTAACTAATCTTCATTTCTCAACATGTATTAAAAAAGCTAATATTATTATAAATGACCCCCAACATCCCCTGAACAAGGAATATATAAGATCTGTAAGAAGTTTTAAGGCTGTTGTCAAAGAAAACTAAAACTGAGCGCTACTTTAAATCGTTTATTCCATCATCAACTAGGATGTTACAATAATGTCGTCATCTTGATCGTAATCTGTGCACAGTTGAATTATGTCCTGCGTGTCAGGTCAATGTGTTTTAGTTAGGGAAGCATATTGTGTGCACTGTTAATTTTGTTAATTTAGTTAATTTATCAGTGTGTGTGTATCTATGTGTGTGTGCGCGCTATGTATCATACTTTCTGCTTCTGTAACTGTATTGTTATGTTTTCAATGATCAAAACAAATTTCCTTGTACAAGGACGAATAAAATTTATCTTATCTTATCTTATCTTATCTTATGTGGTAAAACCCGATTTCGCTGTGGTAGCGTAGCGTCCTTGTGGTAGTGTAGCGCCCTACTTTTTCATGTTCGCATGGCCTTTATCGAAGTGCGGCTGCCTTCCCGATTCAGAACTTTAAAATCAGATTAATCTTCGTTCCGTAACCCTGTTGGTACAACACTATTGTGAACAAGACTTTATTCTGACAGCCTATGAACATTTATCTTTTTTCTTTTACAAATATATGAATTTCCCGGCTATCCGGGATAAAACTGTGAACCCACCCTTCCATCTCTCTCTCTCTTTTTGGTCTAGAAAGCTTCCCATATTTTACAGTTGTACTGCAGATTTCATGCGCACCAGAGCACTATGCACTCATTTCTGGTAGGGAAATGGCGCGCACTGAATTGAACGCAAATTAATACATCGTTTCCGGTGCGGTGAGCTTACTACAGGGAGCCAAAACAAAGATCATTGTATTTTACTTTTTTGCGACTTTTAATTTAAAAATACCTGAAACTTGAATTAACACAATCAGTCGATAGAAAAGCGATTGAACTGGATTTACTGACACATAAGAAAATTAATTTTATAACTTTTGAAACTGTCATTTAGGTTGTAAAGTCGAGCAAAAAATGGGGCAAAACTGTACCACAATGAATACCGAACAGCACGTAGGTGCGCGGAGTGTCCTTCGCTACGATAAGGTGTGCATTAGGATGCGCTTCGGGTGGCTTTTGATAAGTAACTTTAGGCCAACGTGATGCCCCGGCGCGGACTCTCTATTATATCCACAAGTTGCGTCCGCATAAATAAGGTGTGTACGCGTGTTTGGCGTTCAATTATGAAGGGGTGTGGTGCGCATTGTTGCGTTGTTGATATCGATGATAGGTGCGCAAATCGACGGATGGAATATGACGAGGTGATTCGTCTCCATATCCTGTGTCTCGGGTTTCACTTTGCATGATCTTATTCTTACTGAAGAATACAAAAACCACAGAAAAATCGTGGTGTCGCAGCAGGACGTAAAGCAAAGTAAAAAATTGGCAAAATAAAAAGTTGTATGTAGCAAAGCCTCGCGTAAGAGATAATACCCAAACTATACATGAAACACAAATTAAAAAGGAAGACCAATTGAATAAGGCCAATATTTCGATATTTCGGCAACGGCTTTAACTACAGAAAGAACAAAATGAAAAACTAAACAGATAAAACAATCGAAGAATAAAAAAATAATATGAAATATATAGAATCTAAATAGAATATTATGTCAACCTAGCTGGGAGTTTTTACTTGTATTGCAGCAGAGAAGCACGTCTGCCAGTGTGTTTTTAGTTTGTGTTTCATTGTACCGTTTGAGTATTATTTCTTACGCGAGGATTTGCTACATACAACTTTTTCTTTTTGCCAATTTTGTAGTTATCTCACTTTGTTGCGCTCGGTACCCTACTTTGATTTGTTCCCGAGAGTTTTTTGGAAGTATGTGTGAAAATTCTATGGAAAAGCCCTTTGCCGCCAAGCGCGTCTTTGACGAGTGCGTTGTTTCGAGAAGGATTATGTCTAAACAAGTACGCATAATGGGGCTAAATCTTCTTTAATGATAGGAGCGATTTTTAGAAATTACGGATGTGTTGATAAAAAGATGTTCATGAAAAGCCGGGAAAACGCATTTCATGTAACATTCCTAGTGTACTAGCTGGATGAGACAAAGCGGCTTAAAAATAATGTCCACTCACAGGAGCAAATTGCCACATGGATTTGTAGAAAGCTAAACATACATAGATTACAAAATGAGGAGCTAGCAATCTCTGTTCCTTTGGGAGGCTTTTTATCTGTACTATATAAATGATTTCCCAAAGTGTCCAGGGTGCTAGATTTTTTAAGCCAGTATTTCTAGTCGTGGTTTTATTATTTGAATGTTTTAAAAATGTAACAAAATAAACATTACTATTGTTATTAATCTGTTTGTGTGTTATTTGCTTCTATTGTAGATAATCGTGATCTTCATTTCCTCGACACTTTCACACAGACACTGATTTATTTCGTATAATATGTAGAAAGAACAAAGAGTGAAGAATGAGTAACATTTTGTGGATCCGGAGTTGTTTACTCAGAGATTTACTCTAGTTTTGAAGGCTCAAGAACAGAAATATCTGTGTTTACCCAAAAGAAAGTAAAACCTTTCTGTGGTGTACACGATGTTCCAAAGAAAGGATTCTATTTCTATTGTAATCTTGAGGTCAGCTCTGTTGCAAATATGGCAGCGTCAGCCACAAAACGTTTGATTGGACCTGCTGTTGATCTGAAAAGAATGAGAGATCAGCAACATTATTAATGTACTGTATTATGACGTGGTTTCCGTGCCCACAACAAGGCCGTTATTGTGCTTTATAATTATTATTGTTGTTTTGGTTAATTTCATTATATTTATTTATCTATTTATTCCTTCATCAATTTATTTCATTTATTTACTGTAGCCAATCTCATGCATCACATTATAAAGTAAATTTAAGGTTTTTGTTTTTAAAACAGCAAGACATCTGTTTTATTAAGTCTTATGAATCTCTCCCCCCCCCCACCCCCCCCCCCACCCCCAATTCCTCACACCACATACTCACCAGTTGTGCCCGCCTCCACATTTCTGTAACTTTTCACTTTGCTGATTACTCCGATTTCTTTCACGCAAAGCCCTGATGTACAGTATAAAGAGCTAAAAAAAAAAAGAATAAAAAAACTACAGGGTGCCAAGTGTCATGGGTCAAGTGTTATTAAATCTCACGCAGAGCCGTGAGTTGGGGTTTTTTTTACCAGGGCCATGAGAAATTGGCTGGTGGCCTTGAACGGTCCTCGCGAATTATTGTTGGTGAGTAAGAAATTGCAAAGTTAAACTGTTAGATTCACGCTTTTGGGTTTTGGGTGTTCGTGATTAGAAGTAAGGCAGTGAGGGTGAGATACGGTGGGGACGTTTGACATTGTTAAGTATGTCTAGACAAGTTTTGCACGTTAACTGAGGCGCGTTCAGCTACGCTAGGAAAGTTAGCTCCTACGTAGAAAAGGTAGCGAAACCGTCCAGTACCGCGTAGGGGTAGGTAGCCCCTAGGGTAGGAAATTGAGGACCCCGCAGCGGTGCTATCTTCCGAAATCAAGATGGCGTCGATGAGAGTCGAAAACCTCCGGGTACATCCGAAAATGCTCCTTGAACTGAAACGACGTATATCGGGGCACAGTGACCTCAACAAAATTTTCCACGTGCGCCTCAGGATTGCTTTCCATTCACCAAACACACAGGCAAGCTTGTCCAAAGTTGCTTTATTATTTGCAATCGTCTGTTCGACCGTATCATCACACATTTCTTGCAAGAGAAGTGCTTTCAAGCTTCTTTTGTTCATCCTTGCCGCCATCTTGAAACTGCTAGCCTCGTTCAGTTGGCCGCTACTCTTCCCTTCTTTCCTAACCCTAGGGTGACCTAGATTTCTACGCGAACTGAACGCAGCTCTGGCTGTTAGAATAGTGCAGACGTATTCCTACATTCAAAATGGTGGGAGTTTTCGGCCAATGCGATTGCTGAACTAATTTTGCCAGCGGATTAACCCTGCTGGGTATTCGGCCATATAAAAGATCGTGTAACGCTGAAATTCAGGGAATACAGACGAGCAGAAGCATCGTGTCGTGACGTATCTCCGGTTGGCCAGTACCTGAACTGAGTGGCACGAAGACTAGTCCATTGTCACCGAACTGAAGGAGCCTAGAGAGAGAGAAAGCTCATAGAAAGAAAGGTTTTGGTTGGACTGACCTTAAGAGTCCACGCTGCGCTCTTCTGACGTTCGCGCCTACTAGCTAGGCGTGACCAATGGTAACCCATCTTTTCACTAGAAATTGATAGAAGTTCAGAGATAGGGAGGAAACCCACAGCCTCGTAGGAAGTCTGAGAAACCCACAGCTTGGACTCGACGAACGAGTGTATTGTTAGCTTGTGACTCATTACGGCACGAGCTCACTGATAATTGATATGAATGTTAGAGTCAGTAGCTGGATAGAATTATATGTACAAGCTTCTTAATACCTGCAAGCCGAAATCGTGCTTCTGTAGGCTTTGAATGTACTGGGCTTTCTTAGCCTTCAGTGTACCTTGAGAACCCATATTATTTCTGGAGAGTTTGTCTGGCGACTGGCCAGTGGCGTCTCAACTACTATATAGATTGATATCTTACTTTTCTTATAATATACCATGTGGATATTGAGTGCAGTACAATTGATAGAAATATAGTCACATAACTATGCTACATTAAGTTAATAAGTGGAAGCTTTTGTTGCATATACCTCTATCGTCTTTTGTTATATTAATATTTATTACATATGGCCCGGCCGGCCTGAGAAATCTATACTCTTGTTATTTAATAATTTCTTGTGTGTCTGTGTCCGAGTGTGAGTTAGCTGCCTCTCGTGCAGTCACTACATCCCAAAAACATTAACTCTGCTCGTGACACCAAGAAAATCAACAAAAAAATCAGTAATAAACAAATGAAACACATGGTGCTCTTGACCTGTCTCCAGACACAAAAACTCGGTAACTCAAATCACTTCCTGAGTTATTTCAATGTAAAGGCTGTGTGTGTCTCGCATTAATTTGACGGTATTTTTAAATTCTATAATTACCTGGCAAAGGCCTAATGAAGTACACCGCATTTTCATCAGCCAAAAGTCATTTCCTCGTAAAGTGTAAGGATCTGGTTAAATGTGGTTCCTCCATATCTCTGCTTTGTGTGTACGGCGTGGGCTTGGGATAAAAAAAAAATGTGATTTATTGGGGACAAAGTGGTCTAGGGTTAAGGTGCTCACCTTTCGTACCGAAGGTACGGGGTTCGAATCCCGGTCGGTGCAGGCATGTTTCAATTTTGGAATTTCCCCCCTATTTTCCTATCCCTCTATCCCTGATCCTATGGTAGGTAGTATCGAGCAGCTAGCCCTCTCGAATATGGACGAAAAACTCGAAGGGCCTGTCTGCATGTTAAAGATACTTTGGCAGTTGGAAATCGAGAAGAGCAGGCCGAACACAATTAAATGAAAACGTACCACTACCATTCACCCCTCCCCCCCTTCCCAAACGCTCCCGGGAAAAATCGTGGCGACGACGTGTCGGCTCCAGTTGTAAATGGGGTGCAATGACACTAAGGCAAATTTCCCAAATGGGATTTTCAGAAGTGTAAAAATACCCCCCCCCCCCCCAAAAAAAACCCTACCAAAATCCCTATGACCAAACCCGTTTTAATTACAAGTTTGTGTAAATGGATCACATTGTACTTCATACCACTCAAAAACTGTCAAACCAAATCGTCCTACAAAGGGGTTTCATTAAAAAACTAGGGCGCGCACACTATGAAGTCTCAGCCACTAAGCGGAACAAACTATTAATCCATGACGAGGTCATTGCCGTTATTCTGTTCTTTCGTGTTCCCACTCGGTAATTGATATCAGGGTCTGTGATGTCTATACAACCGGAAAGTGATAGATTGTGTACAGTGTGATGTTCATCTGTTCCTCATTATGTTCTTTTGTTGTTTCTGCAGCAGCGTTTTCTGTTTGTCGCGTGATCTTGTTAGATCATTTGAGTGCAGACTTGTTTTGCTTCACAATCATGGATGTCATCTTTAAGACGTCAAAACAGATGGTGTTTATGAAGAGAGAGAGAGAGACAGACAGACAGACAGACCGAGACCGAGAGGGAGAGAGAGAGAAGGGGGAAGAGATACAGAGCAAGAAAGAGAGAGAGGGGAGAGAGAGAGAGAGATAGACAGAGACAGACAGACAGAGGAAGAGGGAGGCATAGAAAAAGCTGGTTTCCATAAAGAGAGAGAGAGAGGAGAGAGACAGACAGAAATAGAGAGAGAGAGAAAGAGAGAAAGAGAGAGAGAGAGACAGACAGACAGACAGACAGAGAGGGCTCGGGGAGATCAGGGTGGAAACCGAACTCATGGCGCCGCAGCATCGAACACCCTGCGCTTTCTTGTTTTTGTTTTCCCCGGGAGGAGAAATTTTGTTGTTTTTTTTCTTATCAATCTATTCGTTTACTCTTCAAAATAAAAAAAAATAAAAAAAACTCTGTATAGGCACTACTGCACAGGGAAGAAGATATTGTATTAGATAATACAATTTTCTTTCTCCTCTTCACTGATCAGAGTGGGCTGAAATGTGAAGGGTTTAGTCGTCCAAGTTTCATCATCCCAGCCAGCAAATCCAAGGGTCATCCGTTTAGTTACTCTAGTAGAATTGACTTCAAGTTTGCACACAGGAATGACATCGTTCCTACGAAGATCCCCTGCTTATAATATCGCACTGACGTCGATTTGATGTAGGGAATGTGCCCCCACGGTAATCCTACCAATCTTACAGAACTCTTATACAAATCTACGTCTTATTGACCTCGGGATGGTGGCTGGCAATTCTCTGGGATTCTTAAGTGCCTCACTCCTGAATTTGAAGATGATCTCACCTCATGCAGATCGATTACGAGCGGATGAAGACATTGAGGTGCCCCCCCCCCCCCACACACACACCATGACCAGAATGACAAAGGAGGTGAGAGAAGGATGTCTGACAAGGTGGGACAAACCCGACAAATATGGAACCAACTGGCCGCTGGGACAATTAGCAGGAAACCCTCAACTGGATGTCGGACCGGGAAGTGGAGCAATTATGGGATGCCCGGTGTGCTAGGATTCTGACTCCTGTCATCAGTCAATCATTTAGTGACCCAACATACTGAACTCCTTTCCTTCCTGGTAATTTAAGATTGTGAGTAAGAAAACCCGGCTTAAGTCGGCAAAGCTGATTTTGAGAAAAACGGCTTTGAAGTGAAAATATGGGTCCGACACAAACTTCCAACTTGCCTGTTGTTTAGGGGACCGCGGC
>OZ007581.1:24798542-24826042 GCA_963931925.1 Onchidella celtica | reverse complement strand
TTTTAGGGATGGCCCAGCTGTCTTTAAAATCGATCAGTTATGAAGTACGATGCTGATGATTATTTCATATTTTTGTATTGTTTCCTTTCTCTTTAAAGTCGGTACTTGTGTCAGGAAACACACAAGACACAATCCAAAGTGAGATCAAGGCATTGGCCAGTTGGCGTTAATTTTCAACCTCAGTTTTGACAGATTTTTTTTTTAGCCCACCTGTCTTTAAAACGGACCTATGATGATGATAATGATGATCTGATGTTTTTGTATCGTTTCCTTCCTCTTGGCAGTAGGTACGTGCCAGTTGTACAGCGTTGAGGGTGAAGCTTGCGGTGATGGGTGTGGCTGTGCCCCAGCTCTGACCTGTGAGCCAATGATGTCCAAAGAATGTGACGTCAGCGGCAATCCGGTACCTCCCGCGGGAGGAGGAGTGTGCAAGGACTGTGTGAACAATGAGTGCTGGTCAGGTCGTTAACCCAGTATGGCAACCGGTCTTCACGCCATCTGCTTTCTGACCATAATTGTGTATAACAGAAACAACATGCCTGCATAACAATATAGTCAGTTTGCTAATACATGGGCCTGATTGAGTGTTGAGAGAAATGGAGAATAAAACTCTTATCTCTCCAATTCCACATTATGTGTTCGAGTTTTGAGTTTATTTGAGTCTGATTTTGGGTTTTAATGGCGCGTTGGCTCTACAACAGCCACGCTGCGCCTTTCACGTTCTATTTGGTACTCTATTCATGTTTGGCATTCAGAGCTACTAGATTTCTCAAACAGAATTAAATAGATCCGCATTACTTTTACCACATTGATAAAATTCTCAAAAGTTCTTTTGTATATCTGAAAAGAGTTTTGCATAAATCTATACAAAAAAAATGTAAGAAAACCCCTTTGTTCCCTATGGACTCAAAAACTACTGGACGTATTGAACTGAAATTTGGCACACACAATTGTACGATACTGACCAGTGTTCCTATGTACATAGGCATAAAAAAGCTATGGGATTCGTGAGTTATTCCAATAATCGTAAAAATGTAAGATACAATGATCTCTGTTTTGGCTCCCTGTAGCAAGCCCACCGCACCGGAAACGATGTATTAATACGCGTTCAATATGATGCACGTAATTTCCCTATCAGAAATGAGTGCGTAGTGCTCTGGTGCGCTTGAAATCTGTAGTAAGGCTGTAGAATATGGGAAACTTTCTAGATCACTATGAAAAAGAGAGGGAGAGAGAGAAGGGTGGGTTCATAGGTTTATCCCGGATAATGCCGGGAACCTCAGCTAGTGTGTATAAAAGTTTTTAAAAACGTCCCCTGAGATGAATTATCGAACTTCTCCCGTAGAAAGCATGTCTCGATAAGTTGAGATCAGTCTGGTGTCTGTATGAGGGAATGAATATGTAAGCAAAATATCATTGACAGTAGAAGATGATGAACAATGATCTCTAGTCCAGTGCTGAATAAGAAGCAAAACAGTAGCAAACGACTGGAAAATGTGCTATTTATTAGGCAACTTGCTCATAACATGACATCCGATAACTATACAATAATAATAGCGTCGAAAGAATTATTAATGATATCTAATATAAAACAAAATGTGGCACTGTGTGTATGAGGGCCTGGGTGGTGAAGGGCATGCGGGGAGGGGTGCAAAGTGTCATTGTCAGTCTTAGAATTTGGATGTACGCAAACAAAACATGCCACTTATAGGCTACTGCGCAGTTTATGTATTGCTGAATAAGCCAGCGGCATTAAATACAGCGCAACGTAATTTAATTATAGTAGTCTGCCAAGTGAAAAAATCTGGTAGTGTCAGTGCAACAGATGGGTCATCAGTTGGCAGCTAATGATAGTATTCTTTTTGCTGAAAATTTCCCAACCACAGAGGCTGTTTCTGTAAGTGTCATATCATAATATATCATTATGTTAGTGAAACCGACCTTTTTCTGCTGTTAGATAGATAAATAGAGAGATAGAGAGTATAGACAGACAAACAGACAGACAGATAGATAAGTAGATAGATAGATAGATAAACAGATAGATAGACAAACAGATAGGCAAACAGACAACTAGAAAGACAGACAGACAGACGATAGATAGATAGATAGATAGATAGATAGATAGATAGATAGATAGATAGATAGATAGATAGATAGATAGATAGATAGATAGATAGATAGATAGATAGATAGATAGATAGATAGATAGATAAACAGATAGATAGACAGATAGATAGATAGATAGATAGATAGATAGATAGATAGATAGATAGATAGATAGATAGATAGATAGATAGATAGATAGATAGATAGATAGATAGATAGATAGATAGATAGATAGATAGATAGATAGATAGACAGACAGACAGACAGACAGACAGACAGACAGATAGATAGATAGATAGATAGATAGATAGATAGATAGATAGATAGATAGATAGATAGATAGATAGATAGATAGATAGATAGATAGATAGATAGATAGATAGATAGATAGATAGATAGATAGATAGATAGATATTTCGTGAGATAGACAGACAGACAGATGGATAGATAGATAGTAAAATAAATAAATCTACAAGTAGCTAATACTAAGCTTAAAACTCACCAAACAATCCGTTGTGCAGAAAATAAAAATCCAATTAAGCGTTACAATTAAAGTCACTCAGAAAATAACTTAAACTGTGTGTGTAAAATACATGGCAATGTACTTAAACGACTCCTTCAGTTTGGGTACCGGTATAGAAGACAGATTTAAACCAGGTATGGCCATGTACTCCCGGGCAGGGGCACCCGGTACAACCCGGTAGTTCCGGCCTAAGGGGTTTACGCCGCCGTTGCAACCATAATCGTCAAAATGCATCTTACGTTTCCTTAACAGATAAATAATGGCAGGGAAGGGAAGTAACAGCGAGGGCCACAATACAGCGTCAGATGATCAAAGATTAAGTTGAATGACTTCCCTTTTACACTATCGATAAGAGGAAAAAAATAATGTTACTTGATTGAAAATGGTGTCAGATGGGTACAAATTTAATTTGTTAGAAACTGAGAGGTATTTCATATGTCAAGAACACCAAAACATGTTATTGATAAACTACTTGAAATAACGTAAGATAAGAAATTAATATTATCACGGCATTGTTATGGTTATTTACGGCTGCACGAAAACATAGGCAGAGTTTAATGACAATAATGATGTTGGCATGCTGATGGAGAAAATAATATGAAGCAACAGTGATGGTACTGACCGTGGCAATAACAAGAACATTGATGCTGATAAAGAATAATTATAATGATGGTGAAAATGAGAATGACGATCTTTGTTTTCTGTTACGTTGTGAAGATACAACAAGCAAGAAACCACCTCATTATCCTATCAAAGGAAATTCATTTTCACAGATCATTTAGGGGCCACATATACAATCAGATCGTATATTACTTTTATTGCAGGAGGCAGAGCATTTACACACTGTGCCTCGCACATCTGGAACTCACTGCCAAAATCATTTGCGAGAAGCATCTACCGAGTCAACATTCAAATCTAGTCTAATAATAATAATAATAATAATATATTGCATTTATATAGCGCCCAACCCCGTCGATGACAAGCTCTGGGCGCTTTAACAAACTCTTACACACACACACACACACGCATACACAAAAGAAATTCAAAAATATTTACTATTGTTGCTGCCGAAAAACACCTAGCCTAGTTTGTCTGAAAGAAATGGGTCTTCAGATGGCATTTGAAAGAACCAATGTCATTAATTTCCCTGGTTGTCTTTGGAAGAGTGTTCCAGACGGTAGGGCCAAGAAATGAAAAGGACTTTTCTCCTACAGTGGACAGATTCATTTTAGGTACTTTCAATTTTGTAGTGTCAGATGATGATCTTAGTTGACGAGATGGAACATAGTAATCAGTTAAATCAACTAGGTACGATGGAGCAGTATTATTAAGATAAGATAAGATAAGAGAAGATAAGATAAGATAAGATAAATTTTATTCGTCCTTGTACAAGGAAATTTGTTTTGATCATTGAATACATAACAATACAGTTACAGAAGCAGAAAGTATGATACATAGCGCGCACACACACATATATACACACACACTGATAAATTAACTAAATTAACAAAATTATTGACACATTTGTGACAAATGGATGACAATTTGTACATCATTCTTTTCTCAACTGGCAGCCAGTGCAAACTCTGCAGAAGTGGCAGTGCTGAAAACCCACCAGGGTCTAAAAACCCACCTTTTAAAAAAAAACATTTTCAGTTGTGAAGTCCCGACATTCCCAATCCATTTATTTTCTCAATACACTCTGTGTTTTGCTGTTTTATTGTTTAATTTCTGCCTTATAGTATGTTTTGTGTGTGTGTCTAGGTAAGTATGTCTAGCATGAGAGTGTATGCACTAGATTGTGTGTGTGTGTGAGAGAGAGAGAGAGAGAGAGAGAGAGAGAGAGAGAGAGACAAGGAGAGAGAGAAGAGGGATGAGTTGCAGATGGAGAGAATAAGATTTCTTGTAAAGCGCCTAGAGCAAATTGTTTGGATAGGGCGCTATATAAATTATCTTCATTATTATAATTAATTTAAGTCAAGTATAGACATAAGGCATAAAGTAACTCTCCTAACCTTACTTTCCAACGTTTTACTTTGCATTATGTTACTTAGTTCTACTCGGTATCCTACTCCGAGGATTTTTTTTGAAGTACATGACGATTCTATGTAAAGGCCCGTTCCCATGGAGCGCATTAATTTTTTGAAGTACATGACGATTCTATGTAAAGGCCCGTTCCCATGGAGCGCATTAATTTTTTGAAGTACATGACGATTCTATGTAAAGGCCCGTTCCCATGGAGCGCATTAATTTTTTGAAGTACATGACGATTCTATGTAAAGGCCCGTTCCCATGGAGCGCATTAATTTTTTGAAGTACATGACGATTCTATGTAAAGGCCCGTTCCCATGGAGCGCATTAATTTTTTGAAGTACATGACGATTCTATGTAAAGGCCCGTTCCCATGGAGCTCATTAATTTTTTGAAGGGTGCGTTGTTGTTGTTGTTGTTTTTTTTTTTCGAAAAGTATGATATCTAAAAAAAAATAGGGGGGAAACCTACAATAAATATAGGAGTCATTTTCAGAAAAAAAACGCACATGTTGTTTTTTATTGATGAAAAGATGAGCAGGAAAATCCTGAAAACAGGTTTATTTGGAACTGTATTTGCTGGATAGGGCAAAGGGGTTAAAAAATGTCCACTCACTGGGGTAAATTGTCACATTGCTGAACATCTATAGATTACAAAATGAGGACATAGCAATCTCTGTTCTTTTGGGAGGCTTTTTATCTGGGTGTGCTTTCTGAGCGATTTCCCAGCTTGTCCAGGGTGCTAGATTTTGAAGCCAGTGTTTCTGGTCGCGATTTTATTTTAGGATATTTTAAAAATGTAACAAAATAAACATTACTGTTGTTGTTAAACTATTGATGTGTGTGTGTGTGTGTGTGTGTGTGTGTGTGTGTTTTAACTTCTCTTGAAGATAATCGCGATCTTCATTTCCTCGACTCTTTCTCGCAGACAGTGATTTATTTTGAATAATATGTAGAAAGAACAGAGACTGAAAAATGAGTGTGAAACTAATAACGCTTTGCGGATTCATAGTTGTTTACTCATAGGTTTACCCTAGTTTTGAAGACTCAGCAATAGAAAGATCTCTATTAACCCAAAAGAAAGAAAGAACACCTCTCGGTACTGTATCCGGTGTTCCGAAAAAAGGATTCTATTCCTGTTGTAATCTTGGGTTCAGCTCTTTTGTGTGAATCCAGCAGTATGAGTGACAAAAAGTTGTTCCGAACATTGCCCGTGGTTTAAGATCGACACCTGATGCTGTTTAATCCAAATTTTTGGTTTGATAAAGTGTGTTTATTTTTCTATTTATTAATGTGAAACAAGAAAGTGGACATAGGATCGGTACATTCTGAATTCTTATAAGACTTGAAAGAAATGTCATTAAGAGAGAGTATACTTTTTGCAAGCTGCAAATCGCATTGATCTTTCTCTATGTACGTAGCCATTAGCTCTTTATTCTGACGAACGATAGCTTATTTTGTTTCACCGTCATTTAATACTAGCGTTAGGTGAGACACTCTTTTGTTTGCGACTGTGTATGCTTGTCTGAATGATACAATGGACCAGCAGAGCTAACTGAACGGTGCACTGACTGCAGATTGGGTCTTTTTAACGGGAAAATTTGGCATGTATTCAGGAGTAGAACGGTGTAAAGAAATATTAGCATAACATTGTACTCACTGACGATACAATTTCTGAAGACGGCTGGGTCACCCCATGTAGAACAGGACAATGACATTCCTGCATTTCTGTGACCCAAGCAGCTCTTTTGTTTTGTTTTTTACACTTACTGAACCCGTAGTTCTTTGTCTTTGTCTTTGTTGTACGTGCTTTACCACTGAGAGGTTATCACAAGGAGACTCACAATCACAGCTGAATTAATCATATAATAAAGGACAATAAGTACGTGCATAGGAAGGGGGGGGGGGGGCACCACAGAAATTTTTTATTGCCGGATTTACCGTGGACCATAAGGTGCAAAACTGCACATGGTGCAGCTGAAGCAGGGTCCATAAACGGGGACTCCGCCATTAATGGACAAATTAAAGTACTTGCATAGATATTTGCCTGTAAGACTGGCTTTTCTAACTTTTTTAATGTATCAACGTATTTTATGGTTTATTTCTGTATATATTTTGAAGTTACATATATACAGTATATTACACAGAGAATGAGTGAAAGCCGAGAGTATGTATGTATAAAGAGATTTCACTATCGGTCGATTTGCACTGCGAGACACGGGAGGCTCCGCGAAACTGTTAGCATGGAGCGGAAAGTAGGTCGCTGCGGTTAACAATACCCGTTTCTGCATTTCCACGGGGCGTAAGAGCGTACAAACGGCTCTAAATAGTTTCAGACTATCAAAAATATGAACAAACCGCAGTAAACAGATATGCATACTATCTTAGATGAAGGCAGTCTCTTTCAATTCTCATTTACCGCAGCGACCTAGTTTCGCCATTTGGCGGAAGTGAGATGTCTCTATAAATACATACTCTCTGAAGAAATGTTTGAACTCGAAGCAAACTTCAAGCACTGAACTCTACCTGGGACGTCTTTCTGTATCTTTAAAGGGATATAGAAACACGAACTGATTTAGTATGACAGGTAAGTTTTGAACTTGACTGTATTTTTTGTTCGGTTTTATTATTGTCTAGACTGGGATATATTTATACGGAGAGTTAAGCATACTAAACTGTAGTGCTTATGCAAAATGCATCTTATTATCGCCCATTCAGCAATTGGATAATGTATATAATCTTCACTTCCAATAGATTAGAGGAGCTAGAGCTGTTGTTGTTGGTGTTTTTTTCTAGTAATACTGAAATGGCTAAAACGTGACTTCTGAGCACTAGTTTTGTCATTTAAAAGGTGACCAATTATCTAGCTAGACCCAGGTCACATTATGACCTTTGCAAGTTTCTCGCTGTTCATTGTTTCAAATTTTGATTGGACTGGCAGGTGAAAAGACCAAGTAAAGAAGAAGAAAAGAAAACAACAGTGTAGGAACGAAAAAAAAAAAGACAGAAAGAAAGACTTAATGGAATGACTTAAAGAAATCTCAAGCTGAGCATTTACTGACAAAAAAGAAAAAAAAAAAGAAAGCTTGTTTGTCTTAATGTCGCAAATCATGCCTACATTTTAACCTCGGTTTGTAATCATTTTAACAATTGGCATTTCCAGTGAAATGGACATGCAACAATGGAGATCTGCAACAGATTCGTCTCAAAAGCGCCTGTAGGGAACAATAAACTCTGCTTCGACCCAACACCAACAATATTATAGACCAAAGCATTGCAGAATGTACAGAGGGACAATACCATACGTCTGTAATTTAAAAAACAAAAACAGAAGCAATGGAAACGAATCATAGCCAGAGTCCTTACTTTTCGAAATCATAATTTTCGCATCGTGCTCTCCAGAACTGAGTGCAATTCAAAATTTTAGTTCTTGCTAAAACCACTTAATATTTTTTAATCGTTTTATTATTAGTAGGCCTATTATTATTATTATTATTATTATTACTATTATAATATTGATGATATTTATCATTGATACTAATTATTTTTCGCAGTATTGTCATTATTGCTTTTATTGATATAATAATATCATTATTATTTGTATTATTATCATTTTTATTTTCAAGGTTTTACCTCTGGCTTAAATTTTTACTTTTTCTTTTTATAAGAATTTTACTTCTTTTAAAAATAAACCTAAAAAAGGAAAAGCATGTTTCTGGTAAAATCCGTTATTTAACTCTTTCTTATTTATTTTTTATTGATAGACCACACCTTTTTTTGTTCAAGAATTTCTGACATTAACATAAATGTGCATGCGAATTCTTTTGTTTTTTTGTGTTTTTTTTGCACTTTTAATTAGACTGCATTTTTTAAAGTTTCACAAGCATCTCAATTTAAGAATCAGTTGTGTTTTTCATTGATATATTGTACAGCCCAATCGTTATAAATTACTATCTTGGATTTAGCTATGTTTCCATTAAACATAAAGGCAATTCTAAAACAAATATAATGTTTTCAGGTATTTACAAGTAAACATAATCATTATTATTAAACGACCTTGTCCTCCAGGAGGATAACAAAAGCTGTTTATTTTTTCCGCCCTTATAAGTTTTAATTCTCTCCACTAGTAATTCCGTTCTCCTCTCAGTCTGGAAGAATTTCAGTGACAAAATCGTTGCTTTGGATTGGTCTTTTACCTTCATTTCTCTCTCTTTTTTTAATTGCCAGATAACATTTCGGATAAATCAGATTGAATGGTGAAAACGGTGAGTATTTTAGTTGCTGTTGTATCTTTTTTGTTGTTGTTTGCTGTGGCTTGTTGCTGCTTCTGTGATTTGTTTGAGACAAGGTAAAATATGATAATAGTCTTGTTCCCACTATGTTAATGTAAATTAAAATACAAGACATCATGAGCCAGACATTTTGAAAGACATGCTTATGTAAAGCCCTACCTGTGGAATATTCGTATGGCGCCGTATCTGGCCGCGATAATTAATGGAAATAAGCCGAACAGCTACATAGTTATGTTGCAGGTGGCCTTCTATATCTCTAGCTGCGCACTGTTAGGAACAACCTGTTTGATGTTAAAGATTTTTTTTTTTTTAATTTATGCCATGGGAAACTGATCATTATTAATGTTCCAGATTGCTTCCCCTATTTATGTGCCGTTGGCGGGGTTGGGGGTGGGAAAGAGATGATATTTATGTAGGAGGTTACACAAGGAGGGTTAATTCTGTTCTCTCGGGAAGCATAATGTAAGCTGTTTTCATTTTTCATATCATACGTTTAATTTATATATTGAGATCAAATATTGGGATAAGTTTTTCTTACAAAAAATAACCTTTATTCAGGGATAATACCATGTAATTCACGTTAGATAATCTAGACTTTTTGTTACGGCTTTTGTTACTTGCATGTACGTATGCAAAGCGTTTTGCGCTAGGGGCGCGTACGTATTCGTACCTTTCCCTAACCTTGTCTTTATCCTTAAATCTAAATCTTATTGAATCCCTATCCTCTTACCCTTTCAACCAAAACACAGGAGGAAAACAAACAGAAAATCTGTAAGGAATAATTAATTAAGCCTGCTATAGGAGTTTTTCGGGGAGAGCTCTCTAGCTCTGGAGTCACAAAAGGATTTAAAATATGTACTCCTAGAGCAGTAAAATTTGGGTTACTTACGTACTTGTAACAACAATCTTTTGTTACAGATATCTCCATGGCGAAACATCTGCCTGTAGCGGCGGTAATAGCTACAGCTTTAACCGTTGTGACATCGTATCGAACACAGTCATCAAGATTTAAACCAAGTCCATTTTGCCTGACGGATTCCTGTGAGGTGACCGATACCAGAGAGATTGGTAGTAAAGTGCAGTGTGCATCACAGTGCAGCATCACTGAATCCTGTGTTGGGTTCCTGTATCCTCCTACAGGCGACTGTTCACTGCTAGGGCCTGACTGTTTTTCTACTTCGAGATGTTCTTCCAATGACCCAAATTTATATCAGAGAATCCTTTCGGCTGAACATTGTCAGCACAACTCAGTTTTGAAGGTATCTGGAATGTCTTGCAAATGTGTGGACGGATGGGTAGGTGCGTGACAAACTTTGAGAAACCAACTTTTATATAGTCATGTCTTTCTTTCTTTGATGGGTTTTTTTTTTAATGTTGAATGTCTTATGTAAGAAAATAAAGCATGAAAAACTAACTTTACGAATTAAATCATTAGTTTTTCATAATATCAACAAAAACAAAAAAAAACTGAATCCTTCCCACATTCTATGTATTTTCCATCTTTATCTAAAAAATGAAACCTAGGGAAGTTCAGGTCATGTATTTCTGTTTACTTCTTTCCTTACCAGTCATGGGAGCATGGGCTTTAGCTTAGACTATCATTATTAGTTGTTTGTTAGTTGTTGTTGTTTTTTTTTATTGTTTTTTTAACCACAGAATGTTATTTCATTTGAAAATAATTATTCAGAATGAGCCAGGCTAATAAACTACTTTGCTGTCATTTTAATTACATATTTTAATAGATGACGTACCTGGCATTGCCCGGAATAAACATGTGCTCGCTTTTTATGACATGCACGGTACTATAACAGAATGGAGCCAAGATGGCGGATGAACATTAGAACTGTTGACGGCACGATGAAACAAGGCATTTTCGATAAATTCAAAAACCAAACCAGTCAAAATAATAAAAACTTCCGTGCACCCTACACGGTATTTGAAACCTACTTGCAAAATGTGGTTACTGAAGGTGTCCTAATAAAAAAGCCCTTTGCGTTCAAATGTGGAGAATTAGTGAAATATATAAATTATAGATGTGCCTGTCCATCTTTCTTTGGTCATTTCTCATAAACGCCACTTCCTTTGCAAAATGCTATTTAAATTTAAATTTAATGCACAAGATGTTCTGAGCATTAGGTAATTAGATCAACTTTTAAAAAGGTACAATATATTTATTTCCCAAAAATTGTAATGCTTTGTGCCTTTTGATAACCGGCGACAGGGGGTTTCCAATGATGACTACATCTGTCCACAGGTCCACTTTGTGAACGATTACCCTACAGCTGTGAAGAGCTCTACGCTCATGAATATGACTTTGGAGGTCAACCAATCAGAATAGACGTCTACAAGAATCAGTCCTTTATCATACATACTCGTTGCTTTAGCAGAGGAGCCTTTACACTGACCTACATACTCCTCAATGCAGGAACCCAAAGTATGAATAAATCCTGGGACGAGTATGTGGACGGATTTCAAACCACTTCATGGTCGCGCTGGATTGGGTTGCGGAGTGCGCGGGCTCTGAATAGTATGGGCTTAGACAAGGTCCTCATGGAGGTGCACGTCACTAAACCTGGTGGGTCAAACTTCATGATGGTGCTACATCATCGGGACTTCGTTCTCCACGGTCAAGACCAAAGGTGGGGCAAAATAATATAAAAAAAATTTTTAATATTTTCTTTTATATCCGGGACACAGGATACCTAGAGGACCTGCCTTCTTCCACTATATGTCCACAAGTTCCGCGCGTATAAACACGGTGAGTACTGCTTACAGAGTTCTATGGTGCTAGTCTTTCTCGTTCAATTATGAAGGGGTGTGGTGCGAATTGTTGCATTATTGGCATGGATGATACGCGCGCAAGTCGACTGACGGAATTTGGCGAATTGAACCGTATCGGTATCCTGTGTCTCGGATTATACCGTTCATATTCCAATTTTAACTTCAAAAAAAATGTTTTCGTAAGAGCTAAAATAAAAATACAAAAATTATTATTATAATGATTTTTATACGAAAACTAAAAGTCCATACCTGCATTTTTGAAGTTTTTAAATGTCTGTAAAATGGAAAATGTCAAAACTTGCATTCAGTATCATCTTTTGTTTTTTCGGGGTTATTTAGTCCTGTGCATTAATTTAATTTCAGCAGTTCCTTTAAAATATAAGTATATTTACAGATCTTTCAAAAATGATGTTCTTTTGAGATGTAATTTTCAGAAGAATGGAGCGGATAATGTAAACCTTTCCTTTTTTCTGTTATTGCTAAAAATGAGAGGAAAAATACAACAACAAAAATGGCGGGGCATAAGCAGAATCCAAACACCGAGTTAGTTTAATGCAGTTTAATCCTATCCATTTGTCCTCAGGTATAAGTTTACAAGTCAACGGTATAACATTGAAGAGCAAAGGACATATTTCCTGTCCATTAAATATGAACTGGAGGACATTTTAGGCATGAGCTCTGGTCATCCTTTCATAACTCCTGATCATGACAATGTAAGTAGATCTATTCATAAAATTTCACTGATTGGTTACCTGGAGGAAAACAAACTGTAACAACATGAACATGAACATGATTTTCTAATTCACTGGCTATTATTATTTACTCTTCACTATCTTCTTCAATGCGAATGTCTGACTGGTTGAATGACTGTGGTTAAAAGACAACAAATATTCAATAACGGATCTTAGCTGACTCTTACCGATTGGTTTATTCACGTATCTCTTGGTGATTGGAAAAAAATGGAAGGAAACACGATGTTGATTTATGAAAGAATTTACAAGGTAATACACAACTGATCTTACCCAATCCTATCCCCATCGGCACAAAACCTGTCCTCTGTTTTGTGAGACTCTCCAAGCTTTCGCTTTACAAGCATAAAAAAAAAAAAAATTAATGTACTTGTAAATCAGCTTATCACTCAATAGTGGTAAATAGTGATATAAGGCCGAAAAATTTCGGAAGGTCGTGAGCACGTTGCGCACGTTGAAGATACCTTGGCAGTTGGAAATCGTAAAGAGCAGGCCGAACAGGCCGCTGCCCGGGCAAAATTAAAATAAAATTCATCCCTACCATTTCCCCCCTCTCCCCCCCCCCCCAAAAAAAAACCCGCCGACCGGCGCTGCACTGTGGCGACGATGTGCCTGCACCAGTTATAACTGGGCTGTAATGGCACAAAGGCAAATTTCCCAAATAGGATTAAAGAAGTATGCAAATACAAATACAAATACAAAATAATATTTACAGTTCCCAGTCTGCTGCAATGCCCGACATATTCAACAAGTTTGTTATTTTTTTTAATGTTTTTTTTTTGTCACGGAAGGAAGGAAGTAGGTTTACTATTTGTTATAAATACACCAGCTTTGTTTCTCTTGGGGACGGACTTACATGTACTGCATACAATAGCTTTTGTTGGGTATAGAATGTTCATGCACCATATGTCAGAGTTAGAATTTGAATTGCCGTGCTAGGTCACGCATTGTTTATTACATGGCATCATTGATTTTAGCCAGTCCAAACGTCCTTGAACTATTCCCGTGGACAGTTTGTTTTTGTAACGCTTTTCTTAGAGATGGAAAGAAAGTGGGGCAAGATAGAACGAATGGATAAATTAAC
The DNA here is from genome assembly GCA_963931925.1 of Onchidella celtica. Classification (NCBI taxonomy): domain Eukaryota; kingdom Metazoa; phylum Mollusca; class Gastropoda; order Systellommatophora; family Onchidiidae; genus Onchidella; species Onchidella celtica. The sequence goes on along the minus strand of OZ007581.1, from coordinate 24,812,477 downwards.
AGTGACGATGCAGTTTTCGACCCCGTGGTTTGGGTGTACTTTAACAGGGAAAGACGGGGTGAATAAGGAGTGAATAAATTCGTACATAAAACTTTTAGGGTGTAGAGACTTTGCGAAGGGTTTTGATATAGTTTAGTGACTTTGTCTGTTACTATTAATAGAATCTATTGGCGCTGCGAGCGGAGCTCGGAGTGGATGCACCAATCAAGTTTGAGCGGTCACGTGGACTTGCAGAAGATTTAGGCGAAGCCATCTTGAGATTTGAGCACTTCCATGTAGACCTTCCATCTACGAGGGCGGTCGGCCAAAGGTTCAGCCAGAGAGAACCAACAGACTGTTAACGTCATGTCTATGTCCTGGATAGACAATGAAAATAATCCACAGCTATTTTCTCCAGTTCCCTGAAATCGTTTCAGGGAACCAATCGTAAGTGTTGTCACCATGATTCGAGATGATGTGAATCTGACCCTAATTTTCCAGTAGAAGTGCGACCAAAGGGATGCAAGACCATAAAGTTTTACTTGCAATTAAGATCTAGAAAGAGTGACTGATATACACATTTGTAAATTGTAATTGATGTGTCTGGATGAGGCTGGGGATTGCCAGCCCATCCTAGAGCAGATCTAGATCTATTTTAACTACGTCAGTGTGTCTTGACGGTTTGATCCTTTATAAGTAATTAACTGAGTTAACATTGTCGTCTGAGACAGAAGTATATCATTTGTGAGATAGTAGGCAGTCTATATTTCTGAAGATAAATAATTACTAAGTAAACTGTGAATGAGTCAGAATGATATAGAGTTTCTAATCTTTAAGAACCTAGAGGAGACTTCTAGTTATGTATTATACTATTTTCATTTGATGCTGCTGATGTTGTCTTTTTAATATGTAAGATAGACGAAATTGTTAGGAATTTTAAGTAATAAATTTGTGGCCCTACAAGGTCCTTGATATAACGTACTCGAAATTGTTATTAGTGTATGTGGCATGGTATGGCAGAGTAATTTCTAAAACCTCTCGATATTTTATTAAATGCAGTCGAACACGTAAATTCTATAATTAACCATTCCCATATAACACGAGTCTAGTAATCCCCCACGTAACACTTTCGTAACACTCGAGGACCCACCTCGTAACACTGGAGAGGGACCCTTAAAGAACCTTAGATAACGCCATGCCACTTAGATAAATTATTTAACACCTATTGTATTTTTTATTCCATTATTTCATATTGTACTGTTGTAATATTATGTTTTCAGGTCTTTTATTATAGACTTTAAACAATTTGTATTAATCGAATATTTTGTATTTCAATTTCATATGTTGAACTCAACATCCCATTGACCCGTGGACACCGGCGAGGGAACCCTTTCACCTTCCACATCTACCTCAGACAGAAATACAGTTTTGGGCTTGGAGCTATGGATTGAGGATATTTAACATCTGAATTCCTCAAAAATAAAGATAAGTGATCCATCTATCTAACAGTCTTGGGGAGGGCGACGTACTTTCCGCTCTGTGTGTGTGTTCCAGGCCATTTTACTATTTACTATATGTTTAGTTTAAGTGCGGGAGGTTGGTTGGGATCATAGTTTAGCATATCTTCTTTGCCATTACGAAGGATATTGGAGGCCTTGGTGGCTATGTAAAATAACTCGGGGGGATTTGCTTCTCTGTGAATAGTTCTATTAGGGATCCGTTTATTCGTATAGACTGTGGCGTTTCTTTACTTCCTCACTTTTCTTTAGGAAGATGTCTCTCCTGTTTTTTTCTTAAACTATCTGTAATATAAGTTAGGACTTGTAGGGTCTGTTATCGTTCGTTTTACTTGTCAGTATACCGTCCTGTTTATTGTATTTTTTTTTTGCTTAATGACCTTTAAACTACTATACTAACATTGATATGTTTACAATATATGCCTGAGGTGTTTCACGTGCTAAAACCACGTTGAATTGTAATCTGGTATTGACATATGTGAGAGAGAGATATAATAATTTTTGGTTCACGTGACAATTTCACGTTGAAGATAGATCTAGAGAGAATAATTTTGCAGTGGTAACAGAAGACACTGCGTGTGCGTGTTTTGAGAAGAGAGAGAATTTTGAGAGTGTTTTGAGAACACAGAGATATTTCAAATTTGTCGTGTTGAGAAAGAGATATAGTTTTGATTCATCGCATTGAGAGAGCGATTCGTTTTTGACAGTGATAACAGAGGACACTGGTTCGTCGCGTTGAGAGAGACGTAAATTTTGAGAGTGATCACTCGAGACATTAATTTATCGCAGTAAAGGCGATATAATATAGTATTTTATTGCAGTGGGAGCAACGGATAGACGGCACTGCCTTACTAGAATTCATAGAGAGAGAGAGAGATAAAGTTTTTGCAGTTTAAGTGATACTGCCTGTAATTTTCAGAGAGAGAGATAAAGTGTTTGCAGTTTAAGTGATACTGCCTGTAATTTTCAGAGAGAGATAGAACGTTCTTTTCGCGAAGCAGTGCTAACGTAAGACACTGAATTAATATTAACAGACAATATCTGTTCATATAATATAATTGATACCGCGATATACCTTAATAGTAGGTAAATACTTACTATTTACAGACTTTAACATATCATGGCTGAGTTTCTTAAATATTTAGAATCTGCCAAAGTTCTGGGCATACCAGAGGAAGAACGCGCCGCGTGGTGCGAACGACACGTACAACAAGACCGGGAGCGCGAGGATCGAAAAGAATCAAGAGAAAGATCTAGAGAGCTCGTCCCGAAATGGTCCTGAAATGCCCGTAACAACAGCCTTAATTAATTAAGCTTTCAGGGTTCCTTTTTGTTTTCCTTCTGATTTTTGATTGAAAGGGTAGGTGGCAGAGTTAGAGATTCAATAAGATTTAGACTTGACGATAAGTATGGGGTTAGGGATATGTAAGTATACGTATGCGCCCCGATCGCAAACGCTTGGGGTGCGTACGTACTTATAACAACAGCTTTTAAAAGATATTTCGTTTTTCTTGATGTAAATCAAGTGCAATACCCCAAAACAAACTACATTGAGCTAAACGTATTTCCAACAGCAGGCATTCATAACATGAATAAGTATAGGGCATATTATTCAGGAAAAAAAAAAGATAAAACAATATAATTTTTAGAGGTTATTACTGGATTATGAAATTTTATCTGGATAGCCCGTGTTTAGTACTTCTGTCACTGCGAATACACACGGTATAGATATTGGGAATGCTTGTTTGTTCTTACTCTTTTTTTTACTATGCAACATGATTCTGCCAGTGTAAAAGACGGGGCAAATGGTTACTTTACTTTACTTTATTACTGTTTTATTTAATATTCCAATCAAAACACAACAATTATATTTTGGCATCTATTTACTTTTTACTTTCAAAGTTAAATTTCAGAAATCTGGGCGGTTTGTACTTGAGATCACCGATAATATATACCTCAGTGAATATATTCCACGTGTAAAAAATATGATGGTAAATGTTCATGTGGCCCATCCCATGCCATATTTTTATCACTCAGGTATGCTTTTACCAGTCAACGTTTGAACAAACCACAGAGGACAGACTTCTTGACAAACACATATGAACTGGAAGATGTTCTAGGTCTGAGCTCTGGTCAACCGTTTCTAACTCCTGATCATGACAATGTAAGTATTTCCAATTGTGAGTAAATAATGGGGGGGGGGGGGGGGGGTTTTACGCGCCTAAGTTGCGAATAGCCAAAACTGAGACACTGAGCAGAACGTGTTTTCAAGCTCTCTTTCTCTGAAAACTTCAGCTTCAAGCTGTTTCATTAGATGACAATATAGTGGGAGAAGGAATGGTTCGTCTCGATATACTGTGTCTCGGGTTGCAGTTTGTTGGGAAAATATTAAGAATATATTATGCACCGCCTGGGCATTTTGTTTTTCTGCATGCCATTTCTAGTAAATGTAATATTTCAATCACAACATTTTTATGTAAATCATATTTTGAACTTTATAAGAAAGCAACAGAAAATGGTGCTATTTACTGGAAGTTTGATTCATCACGCAACGAAAATGAGTAATTCTGTAGGCAAACAAATACCCCCCCCCCCTCCCCCAAAAATGAGAACAATTGAAATTCTAAGGAAAAAGAAACATGGGAGTGCTGCATATAACATAATCTTTAAAAAAAAAAAAGGTATTTTACCAGGAATGTGCAAATTTGTGCAAATTTACTCGAGACAAACCAGGATGTTTTTTCGTCCCATGGCCTATGAAAACTGTGACTGCCTTAATGTGATTGCACAGAACACAGCACACTCACCGATCTTTCTGCACTAACCATACTGTATGTTGTGTAGCCCAATTGGTATAGAAATTTATTAACCTTTCAATTTGTCACTGGAAGGCTGGTTCATTGCTCGAACAGCATAATTATTACAGGGCTGGTTGCAGTATGGACCAAGTTAAGTCATAATGTATTTAATAGACAATCATGTGATTTAAAAAAAAAAAAAAAAAAATCTAACTATTTGACTGTTTTGTTAATTTGGCCAGTCAGTGATGTCTTTGCAAGTGAAAATGGTTAGCGTAGGGATACAGTTATAGCCAAAATAACATAACTGCCATGATAAGGGTGCCCATTTCCGTACTAAAACCCTTGAATGGGTCTATGAGGGCTGCTACTGTGTTACAGCTAATTGGTATTTCTGTGGTTTCGTTCATGTATGTTTAATATCAGTTCTTTTCCCAATCATCCACCAACCAAATAGAGTAAGACAATAATGTCTCTCCGTATGTTTCTACTCATACGTGTACTTAATATGGTATATTAATAACTGCCCCATTCTTCGATTGGTAAAGACAGAAGGCATCACTTCAGACCAAACCTAACCAGCACGAAAACATTGATACCGAGATGAGCAGGGTCATCCACAAAACTCAGCGATTAATAGCTAGATAGGACAGTACAGAGCGTGCACTGACTGGTGCGCACGGATAATTTTTCAGGAAGTCATGGTGTCATGGGCTCATGATTGAGCTAGTGGAAAAGAAAGGAATCGGGAGGCGAAATTAGCAACACAATGCTAACTCACACACACACACACACACAAAAATACTTCTCCACCATTTCAAATCTCCAAATATCTCTGGTAGGTCGAAAGGAATTCACTTGTAAAATTTCACACAAATCCGAGCTATGTGAGCGGCGATAGGGCTTGTTACAAATCCCGCGAGTTTTTTTTTTTTATTATATACTAGATGAAGTTCCCGGCATTATCCAGGATAATGAACCCATCGTTCCATCTCCCTCTCTTTTTGGTCTAGAAAGCTTGCCATAGTCTTGCTGCATATTTCATGCGCACCAGAGCACTACGCACCCATTTCTGGTGGGGAAAGTGCACGCACCTAACTGATACATTGTTTCCGGTGCGGTGGGCTTACTACAGGGAGCCAAAACAAAGATCATTGTATTTTACATTTTTACATTTTTTATTTAAAAATACCTGAAACTTGAATCAACACAACCGGACGATACAAAAGCGATTGGGCTGGATTAGTTGACACTTTGGAAAATTAACTTTATCATTGTTGTTTCAACAATTTAAGCTGTAGAGTCGAGCAAAAAAAGGGGCGAAATTGCACCACAATGAATTACTCCCGCCACTATTTTTTTTAATTATAAGATGATTATACCCCCACCCACTCTTTCCGACACCTTCCCCAGATCCAAGGTTGTGCTACCCTGGCAGAAACTGGCTGGTGGTTCCCCAACTGCTCAGAGGGACTGAAACTCAACATTTTAGGATACATGCCCTGGGCCAACATACAACCGGAGGTCATCCTACCTGGTTTAAATATGAGTGACCCTGAGCTGAGGCCTAGGATCCACTTTATTGCCATGTCTTACCAAGTTCTTCACAAGCATCTGTTATTTTGTTTTGAACTTCATTTCTTCATAGATTTTGTGAAACGTTTATCTATCTAGCTGTCTATCTATCTATCTATCTATCTATCTAGCTATCTATCTATCTATCTATCTATCTATCTATCTATCTATCGATCGATCGATCTGTCTGTCTGTCTGTCTGTCTGTCTGTCGTCCGTCCGTCCGTCCGTCCGTCTGTCTGTCTGTCTGTCTGCCCGTCTATCTATCTATCTATCTACCTACCTGCTAGAGAAAACCAAATATTGAAATAATATGTTAATTCGTAGGCGGAGAGTGTTTTCAATTAATGTTTTGCCTTAGTCACACATTATTATGTCACAGACATGTGTTAACTGATCCGAACTCATGCCATGTCAATAGTCAGAAATTATGTGGCTAATTTCTAGTGACCTTCTTCTCTTTTTTTCTTTCTTTGGCTTGATATATTTATTTATCCCCTTTAATGTTTTTGTTGATAATGTGTATAGTAACTATCATTAACAACTCAGCTGTGGGTGTGCTTGTCTTTAATTAAAATTTAAAAAAAAACAAATGTAGACACTTTAAGATGGAAATAACAGAAGGCAAACAATAAAGTAGCGTGTATGAACTAAAACAAACGGCTCTCTTGTTAATGATATTGTTATGAACAAACTACTATTCAAAATAATATGAATGATGATAGTGAATAATGGTGCTCATGCACAACGTTTTCGACCTTTATGACCATGGATTCAACAGGCATTCCTAGCTTTCGTCGGGGAGGAAAATACAGCTGTTATAAACCGCGGCAGTGGCAGTAAGATGCATGATATAGACCAGAGCACAGAGAGGCGAAAGCAAGACTTCATTCTTTCCATGATATGACAATGGAAGCATAGCCGTAGGTCGCATTTTCATCATCAGTTGCCCTGTCTGGAACAGACATTGGCGATCATGGCTCTCCACTGGGATCTGTCATCAGCCAACCTCAAGAAGGAGGTCACATAATATCACGAGACAAACACCTAGTTCACGGAAAAACACTCAATCCATTACTTAGTACCAAATTAATTGAAGTCTGCATTTGACCAAGTTGTTTTAAAACATATTTTTAATAGCATAAACAAAAGTGAAAACCACAAAAGAATGCAGAGCTGTAGTAGATGTATTAGCAGCAATGTTGGCTGGTGTACTTGCTAATGAGGACACGTCAGGAAAAACACCAGCCTATTGTTATAAGTACGCACACACCCTAAGCGTTTGTGCTAGGGGCGCATACGTATTATGTACCTCTGCCTGACCCCTCCTTTGTCCTCAACAGTAAATCTCATCGAATCCCCAATCCTGTCCCTTGCCTACCATTTCAACCAAAACACAGGAGGAAACGAAAAGAAAATGTGAAAGAATAATTAAGCAAAGCTCTTGTTAGGAGTATTTCGGGAGGAGCTCTCTAGCTCTGGCGTCACAAAAGGCTTTAAAATACGTACCCCTAGCGCAAAAAAAAAAACAACTTGGGGGACATACGTACTTGTAACAACATTCAAACACAAAATGGTGGATGGGTTACCGACCCCAAACACTTCTTTTGATGTCACAATGGTATTGACGGGTCAGGGATTTTGGTCAGACTGTGATAAAACCAGAATAGACTGGCTTTTGTGGTCGTAATTTTTTATGGCCTTTTGGTTTGATCGTGAGTCTACAAAAAAATTGTAGCACTTGTATGTCTACAATAAATGTAAATGAAGACTGGATAATGTCCACATAATCTGTAGAAAGAACAGCAAACAGAGGCACAAGGAACAAATAATCTGAAGGAGCAGCATTTTGAGAACTCAGAAATTCGTCTAGTTCCTGCGTCCTGAGGGTACAATAGTATAACAAAGGACACTAAATGTCCTGCCATAGATTAGAAAAACAAATATTTCCACACTGTATCAGATGTTTAAAAACAACAGTTCCATTTTCATTTGCATTCATAATTTGAAATCTTTGATCCATTCATTATTATTATCTGAACTCCTATTGAGACATTGGATCTGTAATGTGAACGATAGTTGGCACTACATTTTAGAGCAAACCTGGATTTTTGTTCAGATGTGGTACTGTTACTCATTTGTAAATCGTGAACAGAAGAAACAGAAGACAATTTTAATATAGACCGCAGAATATGGATTCACAGCCAATACGCACTGTATCTTCAAAAGAGTTCAAAGAGGCGGCCTCATGGGAGCACAATGTTTACGTTCTGTAATCTGCAATACACATTGGCTATTTCTCTACTTACCTAGTCATCAAAGCTTTACTCTACCAAAAGAAAGCCTACCGTCTGTTTCCAATGGATCTCTTTAGGTCAGCATTTGTGTGTTTATTGGCCCCAAGTGAGAGGCTGTCTTGAAGGTGGGACTGTTTTGCCGTCAGCCGACGGTTATAATTATTTATTATTATGATCTGAGGAGTGGGCGCGTTCCGTGCCATGGCAGGCAGTCTTCTCCTGTGCCTCTGATGATCAGGTTTCCTTCCTGTCTTTCTTTTTTCACTATTTCACTGTAAAAGCCTCAAGTCTGACACCCAAGCCTTAAGGCTGACACCCACTGTGCACAAAGATCGTCTTATCTCTGGGCATTATAATTATTCTCTGCACTTTTCTGGGTGACAGACTAACATACGAAGTGCCAATCATGTTTGCCATGAGAGCAAATCTCATGTATGTTATCAAGAGAATCTAGCACTGATTCACATCGAGAACCATCATATTATAAGGAAAGTAAGGCCTCCAATGTAATCATGAAAGGCTTTTTAACAGCTGAGCTGCAAATTCTACAAATATCATATTCTGCATAGAAAGATCTAAAGGTGTACGTGAGCATATTCTAAAACGTCTTGAAGCTCACTATATGTTTAAAACGTTAATTGGTTTCGAGCCACAACTGAGTTGAACACAAGAAAGTATTCCGACATTTTGAGCCGGAAAACAAAAAGACGCATTTTCGTCGCGTTAAAAAGTATGACAGGATAATGTTGATTATCAGTGCTTTTCTGATAAACGGGTTCGCTTGTATCTAGTCTTGTCGTTACCGAGTCCCTATGGCTGAATATCTGATACTTGTGACATATCTGACAAGTTTTGCTGCAGGAACATGGGTTGCGATGTCGTATTCCATAAAATCATCAACTTTTACACTTAGTCCATTTTGTTTGACGGACTCTTGTGGCATAACAGATACCAAGGTAACTCGCAGTCGGGTTGACTGCGCGTCACACTGCAGCAGGACTGAGTCGTGTGTTGGGTTCCTGTATCCTCGTACAAACAGCTGTTCCCTGTTGCCAGCACTCCACTGTTTCTCAAGTCCAAGATGTTCTTCTACCGACCTGACTTTATATCAAAAACTGCTCTCTACTGAAGATTGTCTACATGACTCAACCTTGAGTGAATCTCAGATGTTTTGCAAGTGTGTGGATGGGTGGGTAGGTAAGTGACAAAAACATTTCAAAGAACAGGTTTAATATTAGGTTAGAGAAGGTGTTTAGAAAGTCAGTTTCATTTTCAGATTTTTAATTTTTGTGTTTGATTTTAAATGTTACAAGAAGTAAGTGTAAGAAATAGAAATGGAGTTCTTATACTATGGGAAGTTGAACGAAAACATGTGATCTGTGTTTAGGTCTTTATTTTAAGAGGTTCCGCTGCCGTCGGCATTTACAACTCACTATTAATGTTTTAATTTTTCTTGTTCTTGTTTCTATGTGTTTTTGTGGTAAGGATTAGTTTTTTAGAATCTTGCCTTGGCAGCGGCCTTGTTCGGCCTGCTCTTCTCGATTTTTAACTGCCAAGGTATTTTAACGTGCGCAGCGCTCACACGGGCCTTGGAGTTTTTTCATCCTTTTCGGAGAAGACTACGCGCTCGATCCTACCTACCATAGGATCAGGGACAAAAATTGTCTCCGAAAAAAAATTCCAACATGATTGCATCGATCTGGGATCGAATCCGGTACCTTCGACATGAGAGCACCTTGCCTCTGTACCACCGTGACCCCATGGAAACACAACGTAACAATTTCGTCATCATAAATAGGAAAGAGATATTTTTCCCAGAATATTTCAATTATTTTTCTCAAAATGTGGCATCTCAGCAGTATCGAAAAGTATCAGATTGCGTTCAGCCTCAACCAAGTATGCAACATACTTTATCGTGGGCATGATCCATCCGTCCATTGGCTTAGAGCATTTTTATATTTTTATTTTTATTATTATTATTATCTATCACATTATTTTTATTTCCCCAAAAAAACAACAATTATCACATTGTTCAAAGAGGACTAGACGTATAATATTATAATAATAATAAACCGTTCGCGTATTTTGCTGAATCTCAAGAGTTATCCAAAGCATCAAAACCTCTGACTATGAAGGCTGTGAAGATCTTTGTAAACTGGGTTGTTGTTTTTTTAATAGCCAAAAATGCAATGTTGAATCCCTGTTGAACACGGAGAAAGACTATCTATATCCTTTTATTTTGGGTTTTCCTTTTTTTTTCTGTTGTTGCTGGGTTTTTTCTTACTTCTTTTTTTTTTTTTCCTTGAGACAGGTTTCAACAAAAATACCGGTATTTCCTACCTTCCCCTTTTCTTTCCGTTTCATTGTGTCGTTTGGGTATTGGGTATTATTTCTTACTAGATGACCTACCGGGCATTGCCCGGAATAAACAATAATGTGCCCTCCCCCCTCTCTCTCCACAGACTAATAAATTAACCAGACTGGAAAAACGAGCTTCGGGCTGTGTCGTTTTTTACGGAATTTCCCGAGCGGCGGTCGTATAACCAACATGGCCGCCGCCCGGGAAATTCCGATTCTAGTTCTATCTGCAGTAGAAATTTCTTTTTATTTGTCAAGATTGGTGGTACATATATTAATTTCTTGGTGCGGAACCAAACTTCCGCGTTCAGTAGGCGCCTCAAAATGGTGTCATTCAACATTGTAGCTATGCTGAAGCGTCGGCCGTAAACGTAAACCTAATGTGGCGGATGGTTCATGACCTTTCGCTGTTTTGTGACGTCACACAATGGGATCATCCAGTCTGGGTATTTTATTAGTCTGTGTCTCTCTCTCTCTTTCATATAATAAAAGGAATATATAATCTAGGGTCTTGCTTCAGAACTCATGCGCACCAGAACACTACGCACCAAACTGAACGCTTGGTACGGTTACTTTTTATGACATGTACGGTACTATAATATATTACGAAACAAACATGCAAAAATACAGATGTTACATAGCAATAAACGTTATTTTTTTAAAATACATGCTTGAAGTAAACAACTTTTAATTATAGCCATCATCTTCCTTATCTCAATTGCCAACTTCCTGCCAACTTTAAGGCCTGAAGAATGTATTGTTTGGTCAGTTAGTCATGCCAAAGGTTGCAAAATACTGAAATATATAATAGATGCGAGGCATTGCGACATACAACTTTTTTTTGGGGGGGGGGGGGGGGGGCAATTTTTGACTTAATTTTATATACATCATTCCCCAGGTATCATGTGTGAACGATTACCATACAGCTGCGACGAACTCTACGCCTACGGATATCATGGTGGCCAACGGGCCGGCATAGACGTCTACAGGAATCAGTCATTTATCATCTACACTGACTGTTACGGCGACAAATACTCCACGCTGACATTTCTATTCATAAATTACGGAAAGAACCAAAATAATATGAGTAAATCCTGGGACGAGTATGTTAATGGTTTCAACACGACCTCGGGGTCTTTCTGGATAGGGCTTAAAAGTATGCTGGCTCTTAACAAGATGGGAGAGAGTCAGGTTTTCTTTGAAGTGCAAATTTATAAGCAGGATGGGCTATCAAAGTTCAAGTTTATCCAAAGACACCGGAACTTTACTCTCCAAGGTGAAAGTCAAGGGTACGTATAGATAAAACCAACAGTTTTCATTTCTCGACATTCCCAATCCAATTTTTTGGGTATAAAAATGAATTTACTGTAAAACTGATTGTTTAAGGCATATTTTTTGTTAATATCTCAGAAAGATAGACTACATTTGCCAATATGAAAACTTCACCCATATATTACCGATGCAAAAGTCTTAAGGGCATGGAATATATAAGATGGCATGCTAAAAAACAAACAAACAATCAACATCAACAATCAGTTTCTCAAACACTTGCAAGGGACTCTTGGCACCGGTTTCTAGGTGATTGATATAATCCAGGCAATTGCCCAAAACAAAGTGGGTGAAAGAACTTGACTTATCTCCATCCAACATCTTATGTTCAAGAAATGAGTAAATTTGTAGCAGATTTCTCAGGAAAAAAGGGGAAAAAATGATATACTTCTTAAAGGTTGTTACCGGTATAACTAGGCTTTTTTCCTGAATAACCTAAATCTACTTCTTGTGTCTCCTCGAACAACACCTATAGCGTACATATTTCCAAGGACGGTCAAGTCAAAATATGGCAAAAAGAAAGATTTGTATAGGTCCATTGCGAATGACGTCATATAGTGTTTTCGGTTTGTACGACACCTAAAATGGCGGGTGGATCAGCTGACAAGTTTAACTTCAAGATGTGCCTAAGCGGTTAAAATGCTTGCTGGTTGCATTGCAGTTGACTGTTATGACAGGGGTGGCAAGGATGGATCCAAGCTGGTCAGATTCCCTACCATCTGTGTAAACAAGGGAAAAGAAGTGAAAGAACTGACCGGATGTCTCCCATGTGCGTGAACACACGTGTCATTGTTTACTGTAGTGAACATTTTTTTTAGCTCGCCACCGATTGGTTCGCGACGCCTGAAGTGCTCACAGTGCAAATCAGCTAACGAATCAAAAAGAATGCTACCATCGCTATGGTGAAGCGTGGGTCCTGACAACTAAAATGGCCATTATCCGCAATAGGTCTATATCAGTACAGCAAAGCTTCGCGTAAGAGAGTATATAGAAACCATACAATACCATTAAAATGAAAATAACAAGGAAGACAAATCAAGCTTTCTATTTACTAATCTTCTTCAGGAAAAAAATGTAACAGGATGAAAAATTTTGTCTTCGTTTTTCCTTTGCGTTTTAATGTATCGTTTCTGTATTATTTCTTACTAGATGAGCTACCGGGCATTGACCAGAATAAACAATCATGTGCTCCCCCCTCCCCCCCCCCCCCCTCTAGTATAATAAAAGTAATAAACTACAGTCTTGCTTCAGAACTCATGCGCACCACAACATTACGCACCAAACTGAACGCTTGATACGGTTACTTTTTATGACATGCACGGGACTATATATTACGAAACAAACATGCAAATATACAGATGTTACATAGCAATAAACATTGTTGTTTTTTTTAAAATACATGCTTGAAGTAAACAACTTTTAATTATAGCCATCATCTTCCTTATCTCAATTGCCACCTTCCTGCCAAATTTAAGGCCCGAAGAGTGTATAGTTTGGTCAGTTAGTCATGCCAAAGGTTGCAAGTTACTGAAATATATAGATGCGAGCCGTTCTGCATTATAACATTGTCTTTTGGCCCTATTTTGACTTTGCTTGAAGCTTTGCTGCGACCCCTCAGATTTTATGTGGTTGTTTTCTTTAAATATTAATTTCGTCAATCGCCTGTCACTGGTCGCATACCACTTTGTGTTGTATTGTTCTTAACTGTACTGTCATTTTCATTTGATATAATACATGTATTGATTTAAAAAAACAAAAACATGTTCAATTGTTTTATTGGTAAAATTTTCTATCCTGTTACATTTTTAACCTGAGGAATGTTAATATACCAAGGACTTCATTTGGTTTCCCTTTTCCTTTGCATTTTAGTGTTTCGTTTCTGTATAATTTCTTATGACAGGCTTTCCTACATTCAGCTTTTCCTTTTTGCCACATTTTGACTTTGCTTCGTTCCCTCGCTGCGACCCTATAGATTTTCTATTGTTTTGTAATATTTCGTCATATTTCTAAGGATTTTTTTTTGTTTTTGTTTAATTTGACATAATTTGTCAGTATGTTATGTCGTCCAGATATGCTTTTACAA
>OZ007581.1:24791042-24796042 GCA_963931925.1 Onchidella celtica | reverse complement strand
TTTTTTGTTGTTGTTGTTTTCTAAATGTGTTACATAGTAATAAATATGCTTTAATTCACCAGATATGTTGTTTTATTAAACTCAGACATGTTCGTGGTCATCTTTGTTGTTGTTATTATCATTATTAATAATAATAATAATACATAGCACCTAAATAGAGCTCCATCTCGTTAACAACTAGGCTGTAAGCGCTTTACAACATTTATATCATATAAATCACATACAATGCACAGACCTACTCAGGGGAAAAAAACAAACAAGATGGACATTCAAAGTGTAAAAAAAATGACTCTTCAGCTGATGTTTCATTATTATTATTATTATTATTTCCATAATTTTTCCTGTTTTGCTCCTTTAATTTTGGATGGTGCCATTGCTTTTCTTTAATTATTGAAAATCGCTTTCACATGGTGTACGCTTTTTTTTAGTCTTGTCGCCATTTTTTTTCTTTATCAAAATGAAGACACACAGATAAGGATACACAAAAGTCAACAATCCTATAAGATACTGACGCGAACATACTTGTTTTCTTGGTAATATCACCGTTGTTAAACGATCGGTATTAACACGAGGGCATACATAATGATGATGGAGGAACATGAAACTATAGAAGAAAAAAAAATGACGCTGATGAAATTGTTCATAACAGCAGCTGTAATAATGATGATGAGGTGGCCGAAGGTGACGATGATGATGATGATCGTAGTGGTCGTAGTGGTGGTAGCTATTCTGATCACTAAGATTGTATTGCTGGCGGACATAGTGATGACGACCTTAATAATCATGAATATTATTTCTATAAAAATATTCCACTTCTTCAAATGATTGTCACCCAAATTTAAAACAAAGGTTGCTAGGCACCATTATTCTAAAATATCAGCCTAGCGGCACTGACAAAGAAAGAGTGTCTCCATAGTGGCCAAACTTTTCTCTTGGACGGACAAGCTCGGAACACAGACAGTTTCCTTTTGGTCGAGTCCAGGTAATAAATATTAGTTTTTTAAAAGGTCACAGGGTTATCTTATTCTAATGGCAAACCTATGGTTGACTGGAAATAGCTTGCTTGCAGGGTTATAGCCGAGACACAGGATAGCGAGACGAATCTATTCGTTATATTCTGCCCGTTGACATGCGCGAGTATTTTTGATGTCAACAATGCAACAGTTCGAACCACACCCGTACCCCGTTCATAACTGAGTGAAACAAAAAGTCATACTCACCACAATTTATACGTGCACAGTTTGTGGACGTACTATTATAGTGGGAGAAGGAATGGTCCATCTCGGTATTCTGAGTCTCGGGTCACAGTTCAACCCTATGGTTTTTATAATTAGAAATAAGTTGCAAGAGTTATAGATCTAACTGAAGCTTGTTAACGTGATTTTTTTATTTTTTTTATTGTGTTCGTTTTTGTTGCAAAATGGCCATGACTTTTATTTCCATATTAAATTCCAATGGGGACTACGTGACGTTCACATTTTTTAATTCAGTGTACAAAGGGCAATGAATGGGGGGCGGGGTAGGGAGGCAATTCTGAAAAGGCCGTTATTACGTGTACGTACGTACCCCAAGCGTTTTGCTCTAAGGGCGCACACGTATACCTACCTGTCCCTGACCCTGTCCTTCCCCTCAACCCTAAATCTTATCGAATCCCTAACCCTACCTCTTTACCCTGTCAACCAAAAACAGGAGGAAAACAAAAAGGAAATCTAAAAGAATAATTATTAATAAAGCCCTTGTTAAGGCTGTTTGAGTTAGGGGGAGGGTTGCTATCTAGCTCTGGAGTCACAAAAGGCTTTAAAGTAAATATCCCCAGAGCAAAACGTGTGGGGGGTGTAGTTGTATTTTTATTTTTCATTCTTTAATCCCATTTGAGAAAATTGCCTCAGTGTCATAATAGCCCAGTTACAAAGGGAGCAGACACGTCCTCGCCACAGTGCAGCACTATGTACAAGTAACAATAATGTACTGAAAACAGTAACATTTTGTGAATACAGTATTGTGTGCTCAGACATGAACTTAATTCCTGCCATGTGGAGAATAGGGCTATATAACAAACAAACACAAATCACTACCGGAAAGAATAAAATAACACCATCTGTTTGTATCTTAGCAGATTTCAAAAGATCGTGCACTATTTTTGGTGTAATACCGATTCAGCCCTTTTGGTGGATTCTTTCTTATTTGTGATAAAAATTGCTATTTAGATTCGGTTTCTGATAGAGATTGGCATGGAGATCAATATTCAGCATTGCATGAAAAGCCCAATTTATATTATTCTTGTATGTAGTATATGCTTCTATTCATTTGTAAATGTGTAGACAGTAAATAAAAGACACATTAAAAATGTGAAGCGGGTAAAGTGCGCGGGGCATTTTCAGAAAGAGGCCTCTAGACTGCGTATACCCCTTTTGTGTTACAAACACAAGCTGATTTGTTTCTATGTAGGAAGCCATTAGCACTGTAGACTGTCAGACTATACCCATTGTCTGTTTTCTATATATCATACTTTGCTCATTACCCCATTTCTTTACAGCAAACTGGCCTTTAAATGTAACAAAGAATCGCGTAAGAAATAATACCCAAACGATACAATAAAACGCAAAGGAAAAGTGAAGACAAAAAAAATACCATATACCTTTGACAAGAATAAAAACATGGAAATTGAACAGATGAAACGATCGAACAATAAAAAAAAATGTAGAATACTTATGAAATATTTATAGAATAATAAATCAATACGCTGACTTATCTGCGAGTCTCGACTCCTGTTTCTGCAAGGCAGCACGTCCGCCAATGTGTGGAGAGTTTTTTTTTTTAGTATTTCGCGAATGGCCTTATTGTGCACATTGCTTTGTCTCAAACGGTGTGTTATTGTCTATGTAACAGAATAACACGCAGAAGGAGATCAAAGGTGCATTGACGTCCATGTACGTCATTTTTATTTTTTAAAATCTAACACTGATTCACGTCTAAAACGATTTATAACTTTATTAGCTTCCAGAAGGTGTAAAATACCGCAAGATTACAGCTACTCAGGCTACACTGTCCGTCTTTGGAAACGCCACTCCTAAGAACTGTAGCTCAAAAACTGACCTGTTGTCAGAGCCTGGTAATTCAAGTAATGATGGCGCACTGTTCGTTATATACTGCACAGCTAATTGTGTTCAGCAATCTAACGCGAGGCACGAAACCAGATTTTTTTCCCAATTGAGATTTTTTTTTTTTTCTCTGTAAGAAGATTTTAACTGTATAAAATTTCTACTTTTTTTTTTCAGATATTCCTATGGCGAAACATCGACATTTCACAGCATGTATCACAGTTTTCGCTGCAGGACTATGGGCTGGTGTGTCATATCTCATGAATTCATCCGCTTTTACACGAAGTCCATTTTGCTTGACGGATTCCTGTACCGGGACAGAGATCAGGATAGTTTATAGCAAAGTTCAGTGTGCTTCACAGTGCAGCAGGGCTGAGTCATGTGTTGGGTTCCTGTATCCTCATCCAGGCAACTGTTCACTGCTGATGAGATTCGACTGTTTCTCTAATCCGAGATGTTCTTATAGCGATCCAAATTTATACCAGAGAATCCTTTCTCCTGGAATTTGTCAACATAACTCAGCCTTGGATGAATCTCAGTTGTTTTGCAAATGTGTGAACGGGTGGGTAGGTAAGTGGCACAAACATTTGCAAGAACAGATTGCAATATTAGCGAAAGTTTTGGGAAAGTCAACTTTCCCTTCTCATATTTGTTCAATAAAATCAAGTTGTTGTTGTTTTTTTCTCGTTTTTTTTTTTTTGTTGTTGTTGTTGTTGTTTTTCTTTTTGTATTTATTTTATAAAATGATTTAATAAAGAATCATTAGTTTTGGTGAAAAAATAAACATTTTTTCTTCTTCTCCCATCTGGACATTTATTATCCTTGTTATGAAAATGTGTCTCGAAGAGTACGTGGAACTCCAGCGGATGAGTTAACGATGTTTATTATAAACATAGTCCATTCTTAAACTGTTCTTGTTGCTGCTGTCTTTGGGGTAAATTTTAATTTTTAAAAATATAATAATTACACTACAGAGGCCAATAGCCAAAATCACCTCAGACAAAATCAACCGATCTTAACAAAGTTTGGGCAGATGATTAAGAAAATAATAATAACTATATAGCGCGACATCCTCCAACACTATCTCTAAGCGATTTAGGCCACAGTCATTCCACTATTCGCATTCAATTCACCAAAACGAAGACCATATCAAAACACGTGACAACAGTCAGATACAGGTGTCGTAGTATTCCAGCACACTCATTGCTTAACTCATTGGCTACGGTAAGCCGAATATTCGGCTCGAGGATTTTCGCTTCGTTACGGAAAGCCGAATAACCAGCTGGAGTCGACACCAATTTTCCAACACTAATATTTAAGCCAACTTATCAAAATATTGAATCTCAACATGGTTCGTTGACTTTCCTTTACTTTAATGTCTAATGTATTAATGTCTTGTGTTTATACTTAGTGAAAGAAAAAACATCTTTGAGCAATGTCAAAATTTCAAACTGGATAGTGTTGAGAGTTCCCCGTCCACACCCATAAAAGCTACTATAGAGAATGAGTTAATATTGTCTTAAGTTTTTCAGTTAAATAAAAACACTCAATTTCACTTTCCCCACAAACTATAGAAAAGGTATGGACAGATTAACTAAGAACCAGCTAGGGGACAGATGTTCTGTCTCAAAGAAGTTGGTGAGTGTGTCTGACATTCTCAAATTTCTTATAGGCATTTTCGAAGGCAAGGAAAAGGTATCAAAGGAAGCATTCAGAAATGGTGAAAAGCACTTTTCTTGGAAGTCAAAGAGTGGAAAATGAGGAAGAATTTATTAAAAACCTGTTGTATGTAGCTAAGACTTGCTTACGAAATAACACCCAAACGATACAATGAAATGAAAGCTAAAAAAGAAGACAGAAATTCTCAAGGAAAAAAAAAACGAAAAAAACAACAGAAGG
>OZ007581.1:24608542-24783542 GCA_963931925.1 Onchidella celtica | reverse complement strand
TAAACGCAAAGAACGTTTTAGACAACATTTTGCTCCTGGAACAAGTAGAAACGCAGAAAATCGTGACGCCACCTCGCATGAAAATTCCTGTTCCCTATTAATGGGTTGATGAGAGTTACTATTTTGTTAAAGCTAATTTAATAAACATTTCTGAGATTACTGGAAGAGTAGGAAAAATGAAATTCCATTCACATGAATTTTTGCACACGTCCACTGACAGGAAAGTAAGATGGAAGTTTTTGAACATCCGCTTCTGTGTTGTTATATGTACCCTTAGAATGACAAGATTCTATCTCCATTTTTTGGCTGAACTTCAGAGTTACATGATACACGCTACTTCTACTGGCCTACTCTATTGTGTGTCAAAGTATCATGCGAATTAGATGTGTTTTTGTAAATATTACTAAAAAGAAAAAAAGCCACACTTCTGAAAGCTGTGGGGTCATGAAATTTCAGACATCAGTTTCTCAAAATTTGGTGAAATGGAATTAGAACCCTGTCATTCTAAGGGGTACGCCAGGCTAAGGCTGGCGTAGGCCCAAGCTTGGTAGCTTGCCACCTAATTACTAATTAAGCATCACACTAAAACACTACTCACTACCCACAACGCGGTGATATGAGCAGTTAGTAGCGTTTTAGTGTGATAATCAGGTGGTAAGCCATCAGTGTGGGGCCTACGCCAGCCTTAGTCTGGCTTACCCCTAACGGGGAAAATTTGCGTATAATTGGTGTATCCGCCACCTCCCGACCCCCCACCCTCCCCCCAACCATCGGCGTCTCCCCATCTATCACCCAGAACCAAAGTTGTGCTGCCAAGGCAGAGACTGGCTGGTGGTTCCCTGACTGCTCTGGGGATCTGAAGCTCAACGTGTTAGGTCACAAGCCTTCTGCCAACAAACAACCAGAGATGATCTTGCCTGGTCTCAACATGACTGACCCGGAACTTAGGGCTAGGATTGCCTACGTCGGGATGTCTTTCTACGTTCTCCACTAACATCGCTATACTGTCTACGTATGTAATGTAAATAATAATTAACTTGTATAGCGCTCAAATCCACACACACAAAAAATGACGTGCTCTAAGGCGCTGAACTAAACTTAAAAACAGGACTTGATCTACTCTCATCCTCAGACCCCTGAGACATCATTCAGTTTCAATGAAAACAGCCCTAAATAATTCAGTTTTCAGCCTATTTTTAAATGTGATGATGTTTTTAGTTTTCCTGGCGTCAACAATGATATTGCTCCACAATTTACGCCCACCAATAGAAAAAGCCCTTTCACCAAGCGCCAGTCTGACTGTGGATGTCTCAAGAAGTTTCACTTCTACTAATCTTAAAGTGCATGAGGCTGGTGTGATTCTACCAGCTCTGAAAGATACTTTAAACTGTCTATATCTGTCTATATCTCTATATTATAACAGGGAGTCGCAAAACTTACATCGACAACTCGAAGATAAGAACCAAAAGTAGATAATAATGCGCTTTAGGCTTGATTTCCTTGAAAGATACTGTAGATTGACGAATAGAATTGTGGCTGCATATATATTGATTTTTGCGTTATACTCAAACGTGAGCCCTACATTTTCCATGTCCATTTTTATCAAACTGCCTGTCATTTCGCTGCATATAACTGGGTATTCACTGATGAAACTTCTAATCTCAGTAAGGACACCGGTTCTAAGGCTATATAACAACTGATGGAGAGCTAGTGGAACCACACCAGCCATCACGCACTTTAAGATCAGTAAAAGCAAAACTTCTTGAGACCTCCACAATGAGATTGCCGCTTGGTGAAGAGGCTTTTTCTGTTGGTGGGCCTAAATTGTGGAACAACATCAGCGTTGACACCAGGAAAAGTGAAAACATCGTCACATTTAAAAATAGGCTCAAAACTGAATTGTTTAGGACTGTTTTCATTGAAACTGAATCATGTCTCTGATGTTGAGGATGAGAGTAGATCAACTGTTTGTTAATGTGTACGAGTGGGAGCATGATGAATTGATGTTATGTTAATCCCGTCCTTAATTTTAGTTCAGCGCCTTAGAGCACATCATTTTTTAAATTTGTGTGTGTGTGTTTGTGTGTATTTGAGGGCGATGCACATTAATTATTACATTACATTACAAGTGTGAATTTGACAGTGTTTTATTTCAATTTTTTTTAAAATACCAATAAGCATCCAAAGAAATAGGCAGGGTTCGGAATACTGAAAGTAGATTTGTAATAATAATGATCATAATCTAGTGGCAGGTTTATCCTGGGCAATGTCGAGTACACCAGAGAGTTTATGAGAACAACCAGTGGGAAACTCTGGCCGGGAATGGGGCCACGTTGGTCTAGAGGCAAGGTGCTCGCCTCTCATGCCGAACGTAATGAGTTCGATTCCCTGTCGGTGCAGGCATATCGGAATTTTGGGGGAACATTCCTGTCCTTGATCCCATCATCGGTGGAGTCGAGCACCTAGTCTTCTCGGACGTACGAAAAACTCGGAGGGCCCGTGTGCACGTTGCGCACATTAAAGATACCTTGGCAGTTGGAAATCGAGAAGTGCAGGCCTGACAAGGCCGCTGCCCGGGCAAAAATTCTATAAAAAAAAACACTAATCCCTAGCAGAAAGACACACAAAAATATTAACAAGAAAAGCGAAAAGTAAGACAAGTGAGGTGTAAATGCCAAGAGCAACGAACCTCTTAAAATACAAATCTAAAACCAACTCTCCCCGAGAACTCCGAGATAACCACAAAATATGGAAACATGGCACTGCGGTTTTAACCCAAAATCTTTTGTCAAGGTTATAAGGTAAACCGCTGGCTCAATAACATTATTAGATCTTCTGTCCGTAATATTCCTTGCCACTCGGTGTCGGGCAAGCCGATAATTACAGTCACTGAAACAAGCCATACTAATTTATAGGTTAAGTTTTTCTTAATATCCGAGGTTTTGTCGAATCCATGAATGCACCCATGTTTGCTCAGTTTCTGAGACCCATTACACTCTCGCTTCTGCCGGCTGCTTTGAATTCGGAAAAAGCTAGGCCTAACTGATGGCGGACTGATGCATTTCTTTCTGCTACGTTTCGGGACTGATGTGTTGGTCAGTTTTAAAATAAAATGGACGTTAAGTGAGAACGTTTCGAAACCAAACTGGATGAAGCCCTCGTGGCTGTACGTATAAGAGACTGAAGAAAATATAAATAGTGCTCACTGGGCAATTCCTCAGCGTCCTTGTTGGCATAGTGTTTAAGTAATCCGGCCTTTCACTCGGGAGACCTGGGTTCAAGTGTTCTCCGCCAGAGAGATTTCTTTTCCTATAAGTAGTCCTTTGCCCTAGCTGTGCTGAGTTTAAGAATCAGTTTGTGTGTCACTGATGTCACCTTTTAGACGCGTTTACTGTTTAAATTTTTTTATTTCTATATCAAATACTTCACAATGTTACGGCATAACATATTTTTCTTCTCCTTATTTTTATTGTTACTATGAATATTATTATCATTATCATTATCATATTTATTTATATCAGGCCACCTGGGCAGGATAAATCTCGCAATTTCTGTAAATACCAAACCCAACCGTACACCTAGATATAGGTCGCAATTCTAACTGCTCTTGGACTTAGTAATTAGACCAATGCAAACTTATTGTTACATCAATATTCTCTGCAGAATACACATATGTGATAAATCTGATTTTTTTACTAGCAATATGGACAGAGGGAGAAGAACGAAATTCCAATCAAATTGTCAGATTTTTCTGTCGAAAATGTACCTTTTTTTTAATGCAGGTAAAAAAAAAAATCGCAGTACATAGTAATGCCCGAGATATAGAATACTTAGACGAACCATTCCTTCTTTTATCCACTATATATATGTCCACAAAATATGCGCCTGTGAATATGGTCGGCACAACATGTAATGGTTTTCTTTTCTTGTGAAGGGGTGCGGTGTGCATTGTTGACATCGATGATACGCGCGCAAACCGAAGGACGGAATATGGTGAGTTGATTCGTCTTAGTATCCTGTGTCCCGGACAATGCTGCGGATTGAACGTAGTCCAAAATGTATGTGTCTTCGCATGGTATCGTCAAAAATTGACACTGTTCATAATTTTTCGTAATTTAGTCACAAAGTTTCAGGTGTTTACATGTTCACCCATTAGCTCCTTTATGGTATGATTGTTCGTTGTTGTTGTTAGTATTATCATCACTATTAATCTGTTTGGAGAGTTAACAGAAAGAGACGCTGCAAACTTAAACGTTACAAAGATAGTCCGAAACACAGTCTTCAGTGGTGCGGCATCTCTTCTGCTGACCTTTCGTCCAGGCAGCCAAAAATAGAACACAATGGCGTGACATCATAAGACAAGCTTCAAGGACTTTTGAAGAGTCGGGCCGCATCAAGGCCCAGGCTGCTGGAGAACGTCGCCACCAGGCAGAGTCCATCCCCGTGATAACAGCAGACGCTCAGTGCCCTGTACGCTCACGATTCTACAAGTCCCAATCCGGACTATGGAGCCATCCATACACAAAAGACTACGCAGATACGTCCTCCTCGAATACGAGGGACCGTCATCATCATCATATGATTATTCTGGACCTTCAATTTGTCAGGTTGTAAAATTTCAACTATTGAAATCTATTAGAATAAATGTAAATTAATCCGTGTGTCAATAAGTCGCTTTTCATGTGTATTGGTTTTAAAACACCGTGTTGTGTTCACTCATTGTAGACGTCTTGTTTCCTGTCTTTGTCATCACACCCATTACTGTCACCCTCAACTTTACCTTTCCTCTCATCTTGTCATCGCCTCTGCTCTACCTTTATCCTTGTTTTCCTCCATTTATATTGCAACACATTCTCTCTCTCTCTCTCTCTCTCTCTCTCTCTCTCTCTCTCTCTCTCTCTCTCTCTCTCTCTCTCTCTCTCTCTCTCTGTCTCTTTTCCCTCCTTCTCTTGTAAGTATATATTAATAGTTGTTGTTTTTTTTCAATAATACCTTCGAAGCGTTAAAGATTCTTGGACGGCATCTGAGATTTGATGTATAGGCTCTGAGACCATAACTAAATCCTGTGTCATTAAAATTTGCTGGTGAACTAGTTATTGAACCACATATTAACAGATCATACCTTTCTTTGAGTTCCTGAGCACTCCCATCTTCTTTTTCGCCTTCGGAGATATAGGATTATGAAATTCAAACATCGACTACTATTGCAACATATTGAAAACAATATAATAGAGCAATGATAAAAATAGTAATGAAAATAATAATAATAATAATGAAAATACTAATAATAATCGATCATTCACTGATTAAAAGAACAGAAAATAATGTCCATACACAGCTTCATTACATCAAAAGACCATTTGAAAGTGCTCTGAAAGGGACAGGGTGGTCTAGGGACAAGGTGCTCGCCTCTAATGCCGAAGGTACCGGGTTCGCTCCCCGGTCGGTGCAGGCATGTTGAAATTTTTTTTCGGGGGGGGGGGGGGGAATTCCTCTCCCTTATCCTATGGTGGGCAGGATCGGATAAGAACGAAAAACTCGGAGGGCCCCTGTGCATGTTGCCCACGTTAAAGAAACCTTAGCAGTTAACAATCGAGAAGAGTAGGCCGAACAAGTCCGTTGCCCGGACAAAACCCTAAAAAAAACCCAATCCCCTCCACAAAAACACACAACAAGAAGAAGATAAATAAAAAGAAGAGAAGTGAGGTGTGAATGCCAAGAGCAGCGGAAACTCCTAAAATAAAGATCTAAACACTGAAAGTGCTCCGAGACCAATGTCTAACACAAAAATGTTCAACAATTAACACTAATGTATGTTTTCTGTTAAACACCACAGTGGTGGGATGAACATAGATTTAGATGATGAAGAAACTGATGAAGAATGTTTCGACTGGAGTCAGAAATAACACAGCAGAGAAAGAAACATTAACGGAAAATACACACACTCGCACACACACACACACACACACACACACACACACTCACACACGCACGCAAGCACACACGCACACACACACACACTCTCTCTCACACACACACAAACACACACACACACGCAATCACTCATGTACACACATGAATAAGTTGGAGAAAAATTTAAATATAAAAAAGCCCAAAACTTCTGAAACTGAAACTGACCATGAATACAGAATAGTCATTATTATCATAGCTATAACAGAATAAAAAGGCAGAAGGGGACCCTACCACTAGTACCAGAAGGGTCCACGAACCAGCCCCTGGGTATTGCGTAAATGGCTGTACATTTGCACGAACTTGTCGAGCCTTTTTTTTTTTTAGCCACAATACAAACAATCGGGGTATCATACCACTGTAAAGGGCCATCTGTAAAGTACACACACCCTTTTTAACCATATTTTACGCCCTCCCTCTCCTCCCCTGTGTATAATTATGCTTGCCCTCGTTTTCCCCTTCTATTGTATCAGCTGCCTGGGGCAACAGTGTTAACAAAAAAAAGTCCACTTACGAGGTCAAATTGACACATGAATTTTTGGAAAGCTAAACATGTCTGTATTATGAAACAAAGCGATAGCAATCGCGATCTCGTAGCTTTTCGGTGAGGGGGGGGGGCGGGGGGAAGGGGTGGATCTAAAAGACACCACCATATTTACTCAGTTATGCCGTCCATTGCATACACCACAATCCATGATTAAATAATAATAATGAAGATCAATTTGCTCTCGGCGCTTTACAGAAAGTCTTGTTCTCTCCATCTGCAACTATCTCTCTCTCTCTCATTCTCTCTCTCTCTCTCTCTCTTTCTCTCTCTCTTTCTCTCTCTCTCTCTCTCTCTCTCTCCCTCTCTCTCTCTCACCCTCTCTCTCTGCTACACATACAATGTATACATAGACACACACACACAAAACATACTATAAGACAGAAATTAAACAATAAAACAGCAAAATTAAAGTGAATTGAGAAAATAACTGGAGTGGGAATGTCGGCACTTCACAACTGAACGTGTTTTTTTAAAAAGGTGGGTTTTTAGACCAGTTTTGAATTTTGACTCGATAGATGCTTTTCGCAATGATTTTGGCACTGAGTTCCAGATGTGCGGGGCACAGTGTGTTAATGCTCTGCCTCCTATTTTCTTTGACCTGCAGTTAAAAATCTTAAGAAGGCCCTGATCGCTTGATCGTAAAGAACGAGGTGGTGAGTGGGGCTCTGCCAGGGTGGAAAGGTAAGGTGATGCAATTGTGGTTTTTTCTCCCCCCCCCCCCACATACACACACGCACACATTTTTTTCGCCTGGTATGAGTGTGCGGTCAGTAAGACTTGGAATGTCCATATTAAGGCATTGATAATTTGTCAACTTCGAATGGCATTTTGCAGTAACCATTTGATTGTTCCATTATAACCTAACAAATTTATGTCGTGAAAAAAAGCGCCAATAAAGCCAAACTTTTTGATTTATTACTATAATTAAAAAGCCTAATTATGTGCACCTTTCAGAATTTGCTCCTTCCCCCATGTACGCTTTTCGCATGCAGGAGGCACCCCCACCCCGCCGTCGTGGTTTTTTTTCCGTACGAGCTTTAGCAAATTCAGGAGCGGGGCAGCAACATACACAGGTCGTCAGCTAAGGGATTTCTCGTCCTATCGAACACTGCCGTGGGTGCTGCAATCTCTGAACTGTGCCTGATATGACCCCGAACTTCACCGAAAATCCCTGGGATGTGGTTGGAGCTGTCCTGTGTTTGGGGGTCTGTTGCTGTCCCGCTCCTGAATTTGGTAAAGCTCGTACGGAAACAAATCACGCACCCCGCCCCAGAATCGGAACGTGCGTGCTATATGGATGGCTCCTGAATTGTATTGTTCACAGCATCCGCTCAGCTATTTTAAAGAAAAATGACGTATGAAAAACTCTCTTTGCCTCTATAGCGGTAAGGAGCGGAGTGGAGCGGATGTTGTAGACAAGTATACAGAGGCAAAGCATGTTTTACTTTTTCATACGTCACTTTTCGTAAAAATAGCTGGGCGGGTGCGAATGCTGTAGACAAGACAACTAAGATGAAATGGCTGAAGAGGTCAAAGTGGAGAATGAACTAAATCGGAAATCTTTTGATCGTTACGTTTTGTTTTCCTGCCATCAATCACAGGAAACGATCACGGACCCTCGTTATTGACTCTGGGTTTCACCAATAATGTCTTTTGTTTCATCGCTTTTGAGACATTTCTTAGTCTATTCACGTAAAGTGTTCATTTTTATAGATGGTGACCTATTGTGGGTTGCTTTGCACCGGTAAAGCTCAATAATATAAAACTAAAATGGGTTTTTGTTAATGGATCGTGCACGACAAAACAAAGCCATTGTAGAGCTGATTCTCTCTGACAGCCAAACTCATTATTTGATTTGCTCTTCAAACGGACTACAATGTACGTTTCATATACAGGGCACAACCCCCCAGTAGTATCCGCGACAGTGTTGTCGGATAATGGGAGCCTTAACTACAGGATGCGATCACGCTGCGTGAGGCCCAGCGTGAACGGTCTAGTTGGACAGTGACGTCATGACATTGCGTTTTAGTAAGCTGGAGCTGGTTGCCTGGTGCCCCAGGTCTCATTGAAACTCAGTTTCGTGACGTCACTATCCAACTAGACGACCGACCAAAACACGGCGAGTGCGCTGCGGGTCTAAGTGGATTCCAATATTTATTGGACAATAGGTTATTAAACTACACTGGTTACAGGTTAAGTTGCGAATCCAGTACAAAATAGCAGTTCTGTGCTATAAATGCATAAACAAAACTGCACCACCTTGCCTTTCCACCCTGGCAGAGCCCTACTCACCACCTCGATCTTTAAGATCAAGCGATCAGGGCCTTCTTAAGATTTTTAACAGCAGGTCAAAGAAAATAGGAGACAGAGCATTTACACACTCTGCCCCGCACATCTGGAACTCAGTGCCAAAGTCATTGCGAGAAGCATCTATCGAGTCAAAATTCAAAACTGGTCTAAAAACCCACCTTTTTAAAAAAAACACGTTCAGTTGTGAAGTCTCATTCCCAAGCCATTTATTTTCTCAATTCACTTTAATTTTGCTGTTTTATTGTTTAATTTCTGCCTTATAGTATGTTATTTGTGTGTGTGTCTATGGATACAATGTATGTGTAGCAGAGAGAGAGGGTGAGAGAGAGAGGGGGGGGGAGACAGAGTGAGAGAGAGAGAGTGAGAGAGAGAGAGAGAGAAAGAGAGAGAGAGAAAGAGAGAGAGAGAGAGAGAGAGAGTTGCAGATGGAGAGAACAAGACTTTCTGTAAAGCGCCTAGAGCAAATTGTTTGGATTGGGCGCTATATAAATGATCTTCATTATTATTATCATAAAACCTTTTAAGAAGTAGCAGATTTAAGCAGCAGCCCGCATTTTGTTTGTCTGCCTTCGATCATTGTCACAATACAAATAAAGCTCAGCTTTGACGCTGCTATGTGAATTTTAGTTCTTTAGTTTAAGCTAACGTAGAGCACTGGTTATAACAACAATATTTCCCCCACACTGGTGCACAGAAACGTGCAACATGATGTCTCCAATTTGATAGCGTGTCGTTTGGATGACACATTGGCAGGAATACTGGCTAGGGTAGGAGATACGTTGTCTGTTACGATAAGCCAGGAAATGGAATTTATTCACATTGTAGAAAGGAAACGTTTTTTGTTGTTGTTGTTTTTTTTCAAATTTATTAAAGTTTGACATGATATACCATAACTCATAATTTGTCCAGCTCTACCTTATTGTTATGGTGCGTTTATGTGTGTGTGTGCCCGTACGCGATCTTATACATTTTTATATGGCTCTTTAGCATCTTACTGTAATGGAGATAGAGGGTGAACGTGTAATCAGCTAAAACGGGGCAAGTACGTCATAAAAAATTATGAAACTGTGTACTGTCTTAGTTTTTGACGATGTGTTACGTGGATGCATTTATTTCGGACACTCTTTAATATTATTTGTTTACAATTTTTTTTTTTAGCCGCAAAAGTAGAGGCGCATTTTCGTCGTGTAGCATCAAAAAGCATGAGCGGAAATTTTTGTTTTTCGTCTCGGAAACTAATTGCCTGCCGAACGTCAGTTTTATCAAATCTGTGTATTTCTACACGAAATTGTGGTGTAGAAGTAATTTCTATTAGTCGTTGCATCGCATCCAAATGAAGTTTTAACCCAGCCTAAATCTAGATATATATATATACGGTTGGGCGAGGTAGATTTGCAAGATTCATCCTGTTCGGGGAGACTAGTCCATATAATATAACTACCTATGTTTCATTCTTGTACATGCATAAGTGCACAATGCTTTGTTTATTTGTTGTTGCCGATTATTATGACGCACCGATGATTAGACATTAGACTGTGTGCATCGTGTTTAGGTCTTCATTTGGTCAGGTTACCTACCATTGCCATTTACACCTCACTTTTCTTCTTTTGATTTTTCATGTTCTTGTTTCTGTGTGTTTTTGTGGTAGGGATGAGTTTTTTAGAATTTTGCTCGTGCAACGGCCTTGTTCGGCCTGCTCTTCTCGACTTTTAACTGTCAAGGTACCTTTAACGTGCGCAACTTGCACACAGGCCCTCCGAATTTTTCGTCCTTATCCGAGAAGACTAGGCGCTCGATCCTACCTACTATAGGATCAGGACAGGAGTTTTTCAAAAAGAGCCAGATGTCCGGATATCAACTGTTATTTTGAAAATGAATATGTATGTCACCACCAGTTCGAATAACGACAACCAACTACAGGAGTAAGAACAAAACATTGCTGAATATAAGAAAGGAAAAAAAAAACGTGGAGACGCAGCACAGCTTGGCACAAAGTTCACATGTTGCAAAAAAAAAGGTATTTGTACTAAGCAAAGCTCCCATGTAATAGCCTATCAGATACGGGTACAACAAAAATGACTAATCACTTTCCAAGGAATAAAAAGTGAAATAAATTATACTGTTGCTCATACACCCTGAGCTATAACTTATTATTTCTTTCATTTTTGTGAAAGTTATTGAACATTGTGTAGTTTTCTTGTAGTTTGTGCCTAAGGCTTGGCTTTCTACAGTACAAGTTTTGATTGTTCTTTGAATAAATTAATGCCCTTCGGCCTTTTTCGGATTAAAACGACATTGCGTTGACAGAGTTTAGAACCAAGTTGTATTTTTCTTTCTTTCTGAGTAGGTCAAGTGTCTGTAAATGTGCATGAGTGGGAGCAATATGAATTGATTTTACATTAATCCTGTTTTTCAACTTTTATTCAGCGCCTTAGAGCACATTATTTTCTGCAGATTTGAGCGCTATACAAGTTAATTAATACATTGCATTACGTTGCATTTGATTACATTACATTACATTACATTACATTACATTACATTACATCAACGCTCTTATCCCAAATTACAGCGTTAATTTTCTGCTGTCGTTGCAGATGGCCAAGCAGTCCACTCTTGCGATATTTCTCTCAATATATATGACAGCACAATGGTTTGCTATGTCCGACGTTACACACTCAGTGAAGTTCAAAATCAGTCCATTCTGCTTGACGGATTCCTGTGACATGGCAGATACCAAGGTGGTGCGAAGTAAGATCGGCTGTTCGGGTCAGTGCAACCTGGCTGAGTGGTGTGTCGGGTTCCTGTATCCACCTACAGGCAGCTGTTCACTGCTAGGACCTGACTGTTTCTCAAGTCCGAGATGTTCTTCTAACGACACGAGTTTATATCAGAGAATCCTTTCTGCAGATGATTGTCAACACAACTCAACCTTGAGTGAATCTAAGATGTTTTGCAAATGTGTGGAAGAGTGGGTAGGTGAGTAGAACATACAATAGAATTGGTGAGTTCAGGCTGAGAAAAATGCGAAATAGGTAGAATGCGCATATCCGCCATCTTGGCTATCCGGACCCACGCATCACCATGGCGATAGTGGCATTGATTTTGATTCATTAGCTGATTTGCACTGTGAGCACGGAAGGGGTCGTGATCCAACAGGCGGCGAGTTAAAGGAGTTCACTACAGTAAACAATGACACTTGTGAACATGTTTAATGGGAGGCGTTCAGTCAATTCTTTCACTTCCTTTCCCTTGTTTACACTGATGGTAGGGAATCTGACCAGCTTGGGTCCATCCTTTCCACTCCTGTCATAACAATCAGCTACAATGTAACCAGCAGGCATTTTAACCGCTTAGATATACATCTCGAAGTGACACTCATCAGCTGATCCACCGGCCATCTTGGGTGTTGGAAGAACAAAACATAAACACTCTGTGGCGTCATGCGCATTCTACCTATAGCTGGAGGCATTTGATGCCACACGCCGCACAAGTATTTAACATGCCGGGCGTATGATAAGATAATGTTAAAATTATCTTAGGTATCAGAATAATTATTTTTTGGTAGAAACTAATCATATTGATTAACTGAAAGCGCGGTGTATGTATTTTTGAATTATTGTTTTCATTTCTAAGACAGAAATGAAAACAGCAATTCAAAAATAAAAACACCGCGCTTTTAAAAAACAAAAGAAAAGAAAGAAGAAGAAGAACAACAAAATTCTGCTACTTGATTGTTATTTCAGGAATGAGTGAGATGAGACTGGTGTCAGGTTAGGGCTCCAATAACGTATTCTAAGAATAAAGGCCAATGAGGATTACAGTAGATGTTGGTTTAAGTTTATTTGTTTGATTGGTGGTTTATGACAATTATCCAGAATTCCTTATAATCCAGTTATGAAGCCGGTAACCTTTCTTCTTTTACAGTGATTATAATTTTATATTTACTTTACCAGGATTGAAATGTAGATTGTCATTCAATGGCCCGGTGCTATTTTACACAAAAGGGGTTAACAAAAGGGGTTTAGTGTCTCCAACAGAATTCAATCAATTTTTTTTCCATGAAATATTTATCTTGTACATTGGGAAGAAATTCAGTTGTGTTCAAAGACATGAAACTATCTGCAATATGACTCAATTATGATGACCTAGAAATAAAACAAGATTAAAAATTATAACACTTCTTATGTAATTAAAAGAAGAAAAAATTCGCGGGTTTTATAACAAGCCCTACCGCCACTCATACAAGTTCCTTCCTCTCGACCTGCAGAAGGTTCCTTTTTAAACTTGGCCACTCGAAATGGTGGAGATTTTTTTTTTTTTTTGAGTCTGCTTTGTTTCACCGATTTCACCCCTTGATCCTTCCTTTTCCACGAACAAATGGAAATGAGGTCATCATTTCTTGAGATGTGTTAAATATTGTTAAACATGCTGCCCGGTGCGCCGATTCTTGCCATTTCATGCCATCTCATAAACGAGGCGTTTAGGGCGTTAACGCGAAAAAGGAGTGCAGTAAGATTGTCGTTTGGTGAATAGACTTTTTCTATTGGTGGGTCTAAATTGTGGAACAAAATCAGTGTTGACACCAGGAAAAGTGAAAACATCGCCACATTTAAAAATAAGCTCAAAACTGAATTGTTTAGGACTGTTTTCATTGAAACTGGATGATGTCCCTTTTTGGTCCCAGAAGTTTGAAGATGAGAGTAGATCAAGTGTTTCTTAATGTGTGTGAGTAGAAGCATACTGAATTGATTTTATATTATTCCTGGTTTCAATATTAGTACAGCGCCTTTGAGCACATCATTTTGTGTGTGGATTTAAGTGTTGTACAGGTTAATTATTATGTTACATTTAAAACCAAAAATTGGCCGTACAGAGAGGGTCTAGGTTTTACAGAATTACGAAATACATCCACAGGTTTACTTTGCGAGCGGCTACCATACAGCTGTGATGAGCTTTACCAATATGGATATCCTCTTGGTAGCCGTCCAGCACAAATAGACGTTTATCGGAACAACTCTTTTATTGTTGCCAGTTCTTGTTATTCGGATGATCGGGCCACAACGACGGCTATATTCTCTAGCACTGGAGTGCATGATTGGGACGAATCCTGGGACCTGTACTTAGATGGATTCCAGAAAGGGTCCTGGGACACTTGGCTTGGTTTAAAGGGTCTTTTGGCTCATAATCAGATGGGCTTGAATGATATTTTCTTCGAAGTGAACTTTAGAGAGTTGCGTGGGATACCTGAATTCAGACTTCAATGGTGGTGCTTCAACTTTCTTGTGAAAGATGAAAATCATGGGTAGGTTCAAAAGTACATGTAGTACATCTACTTTATGTATTTTCATTTTTTTTTTTTTTAAATCTACGAAGTTAAACCCACATAAGGTGTTGGTGTACTTGATTTACCCTTGAACCCCTAGTGGGGCATAGGTCAATCCACCGAGGTCCTCCGCCTTGCTCTGTCCTGGGCTGCGGCTTCAATCTGGCCCCACGAGAGTCCCAGCTGTCACGATTAAGGTTGATGACCTTGTACGCCACGAGTATAGAGGGGATAAACTTAGTAGGGGAGAAGGGGAGTTTTTAAGTTGTTGACTAGCATGAAAGATTACTATCACGAGGAAGGTCGGTGGCCTTGTGCGCCACGAGTCTAGGGGGGTGAGCTTAGCAGGGGAAAACACGGTTTTTAACATTGTTGACGAGCGTGAATAGATACACACGACTCGCTTTAAACTAGTCGCGTGTGCAAAGGCCTCGGGAGTATAAGTAGAGGAGAAGCTCGACACACGTGGTTCCCAAGTTATTCATTCCTAAAGGAAGACGCAGCGAGAAGTGGTCCGGGCGACAGGTGGAAGGTCGTGCCATGGGGACCAGGGGTGTTATGTATGTGAGGAATCTATGAAGTTCCCAAGTTATTCATTCCTAAAGGAAGACGCAGAATTTATCGGTCCGGGCGACAAGTGGAAGGTCGTGCCAGTGGGGACCAGAAGTGTTAGGTGTGTGAGGGATCCATGATGTTCACATGTATTTCCCAATAAGAAGAATTTATCGGTCCGGGCGAAAAGTGGAAGGTCGTGCCATGGGGACCAGAAGTTGAGGAGTCCTGATGATAGGATGGGAACCCTTCAGGAGCTCGTGATTTGCGATGGCGGGTGTGAACCGTCGATGTGCTGTGTGTTTGCAGAAGTTGAAGAGTCCTGAGGACGGGATGATGAGAACCCCTCAAGGAGCTAGTAATCTACGATGGCGGGTGTGAACTGTGTGTTCTTATTGGTGTGAAGCCAGGGGCGTCTGTTTCCCCTTTTATCGTCGAAGTTAGAGATCTAGAAAGGATCGTGTGAACTCTGGAGACGTGAAACTGCATCAACGAGGAGGGCAGCTGTTGACAGAGACTATTAAGTATACGTAATTAAGTTTATGGACAGAGGGGTTAGATCTAGATGTGAAACGGGGAATAGAGAATAGCCATGATCCCCAAGAGTAAATTTGAAATATCTCTGTTTTTGTGATTATGTATGTGATTATCATGAGTTGAATGTTTTGACATAAGTTTTGTCATGCATTTATAATTAAATATCGTTTAATTTAAATCTCACTCCATGTGTCAGTTGATCGCTGGTCTGCTTGCTTGGCTTGTTAGCTGGGTTTGAATGGTAAATAAGTTAGGTACTCATCACACACGTGGTCGTGACCATCTTCACGCACGTGATCGTGACACAGCATTTTTGCTTCGCTTGTAGTTGATCTTTGCGTCTTGGTGTACGGACCTAAGTTTAAATCTGCTTGAGGCCTGGGGGAACAGCTGGCTGAATATTTATTCTAACAATTCCTGGTGAACTGTTAAAAGTTGTAGCGGTGTTCGAATTGGCGATTTTATAACAATGAATGTGACCCACTTGAAAATTATATATAAAATTATTTTTAGAGAACAACATGTTTTGCAAAAGCCGTTGTTATAAGTACGCCCGCACCCCGAGCGTTTTGCGCTAGGGGGGCGTACGTATGCCTACCCACCCCTAATCCCGTCCTTATCCTAAACCCTAAATCTTGTTTAATCCCTAACCCTGCCCCCAACCAATTCACCAAAAAACAGGAGGAAAACAAAAACCAAATCTGAATGAATATATTAATCATAAATTGATAATAAATTAAAGAAAATTAATCATAACTACTGAAGGCTGTTGTGGTGGGGCATTTAAGGAGGAGCTCTCTAGCCCTGGAGTCACAAAAAGACTTTGAAACACGTACCCGTGGCGCAAAAAACGTGTGGTGCCTTAAGTATTTGTAACAACATTCGTTGAAAATAGCAATATTCCCACAAATGTTGTTACAAGTATGTATGTACGTCCCCCAATTTTTTTGTACGCTAGGGGTGCGTATTTTAAAGCATTTTGTGACGCCAGAGCGAGAGAGCTCCTCCCAAAATGCTCCTAACAACAGCCATAATTAATTATGATTAGTTGTTCTTCAGATTATTTTTTTTTCCTCTTTTTTTTTTTTAATTGAAAGGGTGGGGGTGGGCAGGGTTGGAGATTCAATAAGATTTAGGATTGAGGATAAAGACGGGGTTGGTGAAAGTATGTATACGTACGCGCCCCTAGCACAAAACGCTTGGGGTGCGTACATACTTACAACAACAGCCTATTTCCACGACTTTTGACAACCGTTCACTTACAACCTCAGTTTATTCAAAAGTCCAGCCTTTTATGCAGTACATGATATGGGGTCTTACAGACAAGAGGCATATGAATGAGAATAGGAACTAATATAAAATTATTAAGTCACTCGAAAGCAACATTTCAATGGCACATTATACAATATAATGATTGTGGTTTTCTTATTTATTACCTACCCGTCTTCATCTGCCTAGATATTCCTTTACCAGCGCCCCTTGTGAATCATTAAGAAACCGGACACAGTTCTCGCCAAACATGACGAACTATGAACTAAAGGATATTCTAGGCATGAGCTCTGGCCGACCTTTTCTGACTCCTGATCATGACAGTGTAAGTATTTCTGTTGCCAAACCGTAACATTACCTGGTCTTACTCGGCTTATTCAGTTTCAGATAGATAGACAGGCAGACAGGCAGACAGGCAGACAGACAGACAGACAGACAGACAGGCAGACAGAGAGATAGATAGATAGATAGATAGATAGATAGATAGATAGATAGATAGATAGATAGATAGATAGATAGATAGATAGATAGATAGATAGATAGATAGATAGATAGATAGATAGTTAGATAGATAGATAGATAGATAGATAGATAGATAGATAGATAGATAGATAGATAGATAGATAGATAGATAGATAGATAGATAGATAGATAGATAGATAGATAGATAGATAGATAGATAGATAGATAGATAGATTTCCATTACGTACGTTTCATATGCACCTGTACAATATCACTGTTGAGGAAACAATACAACGCATTTCACAGACGTGGAAATGTACGTTATGGTCCCTCTCATTCTTGTTTTGCAAATCTGCTGGTGTGGTGAACATTGCTGTAATCAAAGATACTATAACTGATAAGATAAGACAGCTAGAGCTTTTAGCGTGCACAGATTTTGCACCGTCACCCAGACGCAACAACGCGGAAGTCATGAAAAATGCCTCATTTTACAAAGCCAAAAAGGGAAAAATATTGAATTTTGTTCACTGTTCAGTTATCGTTATAGGATAAGATTGACGTCACTTATTGTGGAATTTTAACCTCAATCGCTGTGGGAAAACTCTGGCTATTTTTTCTTCTTTTTTATTTTTTTTTGGGTCGCGGTACCACGTGTCACAAATTTTTTTTTTGCATCATAAATTGAGCATTTCAATCATTCTTTTCATACTATGCGCCATGGGTCCCGTCCTCAATCAGCGAGCAAATTGTGTGCACGGTTTTTTTTAGTGGTTCAAAGAAGATATTGTCTCATCTTATCGTTTCTAGTATCTTTGTTTCGAGACGCAACTGATAGCATGTATCAAAGGCTGTTGTTACCTCTACGTACTTACCCCGTCCTTATCCTCAACCCTAAATCTTACGAAATCCCTAACCCTGCCCCCTACCCTAGGACAGATAAAAAAAAAATTTTAAAACCTGGGGGACGTACGTACTTGTAAGAATATTCTTTATCAAATTTTGACTGATAGCAGGTGTGAATGAAAGCACTGAATGGCATAGATATTTCGCCAATCTTTACTGTCCTATTAACTGGGTCTGAGGTTGTGATGTCCGGTCTCTTTCGAGGGTGGTTGAAAGATGTCTTATTTCACTGAAAAATTGCTGGCGTGAGCGATGTGACCTCAACTCATTCCTTGTGGAAACTTTTATGGGTGTGGGCGGGAACTCCCAGTACCATACACTTTGAAATCTAGAGATGGTTCAAAGATGTTTTTTCTTTCACTCAGTATAAACACAAGACACAACCTCGTATTTTACTGAAAAGGAAAACCAGTGCAACAGGATCTGATTCAATATATCCAAAGAAATTGGCTAAGATAATATTAGTGTTGGGAAATTGGTATCCATTCGAGCCGAATATTCGGCTTTCCGTAGTGAATGAGTTAATGACAATTTTATTGTTAATGTTGTTTCCTTTAACTTTTGTCACGAAGTCAACAATTCTATTATATCGCTTCTGCATCAGACATGCTCATGAGTTTTGTACATCCTTTTGAAATACGTGAAACAGTATTATTTTGAAGGCTGGTCTCACAGTTTACATCTTTTCCAGTAGATTTGTGTTACTTGTACTTACGTATCCCATGTGTTTTTGCGCTAAGGGTGCGTATTGTAAAGCTTTTTTTTTACTCCAGAGCTAGAGATCCCCCCCCCCCCCCGCCAAAAAAAAAAAGTCTTGACAACAGCCTAAATTAATTATTCTTTCAGACTTTCTTTTTGTTTTCCTCCTGTTTTTTGTTGTTGTTGTTGTTTTGTTGAAAGGGTAAGGAGCATGATTTTTAGGGATTCAATCAGATTTAGGTTTGAAGATAAGGACGGGGTTAGTGATGCACGTCATATCCCTTACACTGATGATTTCATAATTTTCATACACTGATTTTCTCCCCATCACGTAAAATGCTTTCGTTCTTTCTTTCTTTCTTTCTTTCTTCTTTCTGTCTTTCTCCTTTCTCTCTTTGGGACCTCATTTTCTTTTTTCAACTCTCCCGCCCCATTGGAAATGACATCGATAGGAACACTAGAAAAAAAGAATCACATGTGTGGTCACTAAACAAAATGGCCTGCGCGCACACTGTGGCTGCTGCAAACGTTGCCTTCACAAGCTGCTCGTGTGATTTTCACTTCCCTTTCTCATTTAATACCCCTGAGGCGATTGGTAGGGATCAACTTAAATGGGGGTGGTTACAATGCCGTATATATAATTACTTATACCTTTGTAAACTTCTTTAAACCCATTTTTGGGAAATTTGCCTTTGTGCCATTGCAGCCCAGTTACAACTGGAGCAGACATGTCTTTGCCTCAGTGTTTGAGTGTGTGTGTGTATTTATGTGTGTGTATGTATGTGTGTGTGTTTTGTTGTTGTTGTTGTTGTTTCTTTGAGGGGGAGGGGATTAGTTGTTGTTGGGTTGTTTTTGTTTTTTGCGGAAGCAGCCGCCTGTTCGACCTGCTCTTCTTGATTTCCAACGGCCAAGGCATCTTTAACGTGCACATGGCCCCTCCGAATTTTTCGTCCTTATCCGAGCAGACTAGGTGCCCGACCCTACACACCACATTAGGATCAGGGACAGGAAAATATGAGAAAAAGTCCCATATTCTAACATGCCTGCGCCGACCGGGATTCGAATTCGGTACCTCTGGCATGAGGGACGAGCAACTTGTCCCTAGACCAGCATGCCCTCTTTTTGCTGGTGTTGGTTAGTCTTTAAAAAAGAAAAGAGAAAAAAAAGGTTCCAAATTGTATCTTGCTGTGTCTTTCACGATTCAGAATTGTGTGTCAGACTGTTTCTTGTTATTTCTGTCAGGTCCAAGAATGTGCAGGGCTGGCACGCAGAGGCTGGTGGTTCCCGGACTGTTCCAACGGTTTGAAACTTAACCCTTTGGGTTACAGACCCATGGAAGATAAATCACCAGAAATGGTCTTGCCTGACGTCATGATGAATGATATAGAGATCCGGGATAGGCTTGTATATTTTGGCATGTTCTTTTATGTCAGCCATTAAATCTTCTCAATGTGTGAAATCTATCTATCTATCTATCTATCTATCTATCTATCTATCTGTCTGTCTGTCTGTCTGTCTGTCTGTCTGTCTGTCTGTCTGTCTGTCTGTCTGTCTGTCTGTCTGTCTGTCTGTCTGTCTATCTATCTATCTATCTATCTATCTATCTGTCTCTCTGTCTTTCTATCCGTCTTTCTATCTGTCTGTCTGCTTGTCCACCTGTCTATCTATGTATCTATCTATTGCTCTCCCCCCCACTTTCCCCCTGTCTCCATCTTTCTGTAGATCTATCTAGCTATCTATCTAAACCTACCTACGTACCCACCTACATACATGCTAACCTATCTATCTGTCTGTCTGCATTTCCGCTATCTATCTATCTATCTATCTATCTATCTATCTATCTATCTATCTATCTATCTATCCATCCATCCATCCATCCATCCATCCATCCATCCATCCATCCATCCATCCATCCATCCATCCATCCATCCATCCATCCATCCATCCATCCATCCATCCATCCATCCATCTATCTATCTATCTATCTACCTATCTATCTATCTATCTATCTATCTTATCCATCTCGTCTATCTATCTATCTATCTATCTAAAGAAATTGAGAAACTTACCCATCATATCGAAATAATAATATAATAATTGGAAATGTACATTTTAGGTTTGTTAGAAGTCAAAATGATTTAGATTTGTCATTAAGCGAAACCATTCGTTTATCAAAATATTTAACTGTATTTGTATGTGCAATGATGATATCTTTATGTAGTCTTCATATTTGGATTTTCGTGGCACCTTTCGTAGATAAGTTTGCATTGTGAGAATGACTAACACAACGACAGCTCTTGTCTATTGCAGTGACTTCTATGCTTGTAAATGATTGTTCATGATGCCAATTTCATATATTATGAAATTCTAACATGATGTATATCTAGAAATATCTGTGGCCTGCCAGGTACTTACGGTTTTCAACATTTATTATTACTAATATTTGTAGTATATTACTCTTCTTATTCTTCTTGTAGTTCTTTTAATAATATTATTGTTATTGTTGTTGTTATGATTATTATTATGATTATTATTATTAATAATGTTATTATTATATTTTATTAATGTTTGCTTTTGACATATTGGAGGTGGAACTTTCAAAAGAAAACCCCGTGATTAAAACAAGCACACACACATAGGCCTACGTGTGCAAACCTCCGCGGTGTCGCTTCATAGTTAGCACTATATTATTTAGTCTAAAGTTTGTTAAGTTTGAGAATGGATGGAATTCTATTATTCTATAATTATTTCATAATTTGGACATAATGTTATACATTCTCAAAATGTGATGTTTGTTTGTTTGTTGGTTTTTTTGTTGTTTTTTTTCGCTGATAATTTTGGATGGATGGATGGATTTTATATATTTCGACCTGTTGCCCTTGAAACGACTGGCATCTACGAGCCACAAAGGCAAACGTTCTTGTCCCGTCTGGGGGCCAGACTTGTCGAGTTAACGGGAGAGGTCGCTGGAGATCCCCGACTCCACCAACGCCTGTCAATCGCATCAGTGAAAGGCAATGCAGCATGTGTCCTAGCCTGTTTGACTTAAGCTGTTTACGCAAGGTCGATCCAAACTTTTACTTAGTCCAAACCGTTAATTTTAAATCCCGTCCACGTTTATCATTTCGGATGACATGGCGATTTTTTTTGTTGTTGTTAACAAGATATCAACAATATGTTTGACAAGAGGGAGATATTCCCACAGCTTCATCATGAATAAGCCACTTCAGAAAATTAAAATATACACTTGCCACGAGCACCAATTCGTTAACTTAGAATGATAAGGTTTTTTGACAAGGATCTTCACGTTTTGGCTGACACTACCTCTACGGGTCTTCCCCGTGGTGTGTCAAAATTTCAAGCACATTTAGTGTGTAATGTGTAAGTATTATTTAAAAGACAAAATTCTCTGCTCTGAAAGCTGTGATCATATGAAACTTCAATCCTCCATTACTCAAAAGTTGAACGGAAGGGAGTTAGAACCTTGTCATTCTAAGGAGACGAGTTCTTATTCAGAAGAGAAAGTCTGATATTATCTCATTACTAACAAGAAAATAATGGCGGGAAAATTCATTTTTGGTGTAACTTTTCTTACAGCCTCAATGACAGTTTCAACAATCATAAATAACATTAATTTTTTTAAGAGTCAACTAATCTGACCTTTTATTTATTGTCTTTATTCAGGTTTCATGCAATGTCTTTAAAATATTGTTATGAATAAAACAGTGATTTTTTTTTTTTCAGTCTTCCTGTGGCATGGTAATTGATATGCGTTCAGTTTGGCGTGCGCACTTTCGATAACAAGAAGCGAGACAGTAGTGCTATGGTGCACGTGACGCGTGTAGCAAGACTGTAGACTATTTTATAATTATTGGGAGCTTCATAGATCAGCGAGGGAGAAAGAAGGCTGGGAGAGCCGGTTTATCCGGGGTAATGCCTGGTATCTCATCTAGTAGGAATAAAATAATTGCTCTATTTCCAAACAGGTGCTTGGGTGCTACCGGGCAGCGCCGGTTTATCCGGGGTAATGCCGGGTAGCACCTAAGCACCTGTTTGGGAAATAGAGCAATTATTTTATTCGTACCTCATCTAGTAGGAATAAAATAATTGCTCCATTTCCAAACAGGTGCTTGGGTGCTACCGGGCAGCGCCGGCTTATCCGAGGTAATGCCGGGTAGCACCCATAGGTAGCACCTAAGCACCTGTTTGGGAAATAGAGCAATTATTTTATTCGTACCTCATCTAGTAGGACTGAAATAATTGCTCCATTTCCCAAACCGGTGCTTAGGTGCTACCGGGCAGCGCCGGTTTATCAGGGGTAATGCTGGGTACCTCATCTAGTAGGACTGAAATAATTGCTCTATTTCCCAAACCGGTACTCAGGTGCTACCGCCACTGAAAGGAAAAAAAAACACTTTTAACTTCCGGGGGTGGTTTGGGCCAACTATACTCCGTTAATGATGCCCTCTAAATGTCTATTTTGTAAACGCAAATCATTCGTTTTTTGGTTTTTGGGGAATAAAATCTTTAAATCAGTGTGTCTTATATCAGACCCGACTGGTGTTTACTCTTTTGATTAGATCAGTCACGAATGATGACAATGATGTCTGAGAAAGCCGCATACGGGGTGGTTTTACCTGACGTTACGAAACATTCGTCTCGGTGAGTCCTAGAATTACTGGTACCGGCAATCATGGTGCCAGAGCACATCATGCCAATATGCTTCACAATTTAGTGACCTATATATAAAACAGACTGATAATATGAGCTGACTTCAGTTGATGTCACAGAGCATGCCCAAATTTTGGAACTATTTCGACGCACAATGGAAGCTGAGTATAACTTGGTGGTCACACTGAAATGAGAGGGACAGACAAAAGAAGAAGAACAGCAAAAATAACAACAAAATGTCGTTTCTGATTGTCCAGAAAAAAAAAACTATATGAAAAATTGGCACGATAGAAAGTTGCAATGTGTATCGGATATCAGTGACAATGACCATAAATTAAAAAGAAATAATGCCAGAGAACGTATTTCTCCCCAAATTACTCATTTCCATTACATTTTTACATTGATTATATGTAGTTCATTTTATTGTACAGAACTGATTGTTTTGATGGTTCTCAGCAAGTGTTTATTTGTGATCCAGTTTTTCAAACCGGTAATTGCGTCACAATGGCCGATCTGGGGAAAATGACACTTTTGTCGGTCCTTAATTTCTTTTGGATCTGAAGTTTTGGCTCATTATAATAGTTTGTACAAGTGTGACGGTGAAACAGTAAATTCCATATGAACATTTGCCTGACATGGAAAGCTGCAGTTAAATGGATGATAACTTCCACAATTATTGTGTTGTGTTTTGTTTTTTCTCCTTAAAACTCACATCAGTGACCCCGACAAAATTTCTCCTGCGCAATCTGGTCGAATTTTAACATATATAATTATTATACTCTTAAGAATGATTATTGTCTTCGGTCGTCGTGGAATAAACTTGACACAATTCATCGAAAAAAATTAATATTATGATCTACTACTTACGGCTGAAACAAAATGTACAAACGACACATTTTTCACTGGCAAAATACGTTTGTATTCATTAACAAACTGAGCAGCAGTTACTATACAGCCACCAGTTTCACTCACTGTAAACAGTTAAGGGCTTGGTGAAGTGAGTAAAGATATTAGGGCTCCTTTGAAAGTTGGCTCAAACACTTATATTATTATGTAGGCAGTGTTGACTTTATGTTATTACTACCCGGACAATGTTTTGGAATGTATGAGGGACGATCAAAATCCCTCTGCCCTGACTCTGAAGGGAACGGATTATCCCGATGAAATTTTCAGGGATTGAGGGGATCGTCGAGTTTGGGTGTTACGAGTTTGGTTATTAAGAATTATAAGTGTTACGACTGCAATTAAAAATCGAGAGGTATTTAGGAATTACTCTTTCATACCATGCCACATACTAATAACAATCTGAATGGTTGTTAACAGACCTGCAGGGCCACAAATTTATTTACTTATTATTCCCTAACAATTTCGTCTAGCTCTTACATACTAAAAAGACAACATCAGCAGCATCAAATGAAAATCCAATACTATGTCACTAGAAGTCTCCTCTAGATTCCTAAAAGATTATAT
Source organism: Onchidella celtica (assembly GCA_963931925.1). Lineage (NCBI taxonomy): Eukaryota > Metazoa > Mollusca > Gastropoda > Systellommatophora > Onchidiidae > Onchidella > Onchidella celtica. The sequence continues at coordinate 24,758,829 of OZ007581.1, read as the reverse complement.
CATTCTGTCTCACTCACAATTTAAGTATTACTTATCTATTTCTCAGATATAGTCTGCCTACTATCTAACAAATAATATTCTAATGTCTCAGACGACAATGTTATCTCAGTTATTTGTGCCTACCGCTTATAATGGATCAAACTCGTCAATACAAACTGACGTAGTTAAGTTAGATCTAGATCTGCTCTAGGATGGGCTGGCAATCCCCAGCCTCATCCAGACACATCAATTTCAATTTACAAATGTGTATGCCAGACATTCATGCTAGATCTAGTTGCAAGCTAATATACATGGAAGTCTTGCATTCTTCGGTAGCACTCCTACTGGAAAATTAAGGTCAGCTTCACGTTCATTGTTGAATCAACAGGCAGACACTTACACTTGGTCCCTGATCAGAAATCAGGGAACAGTAGATAACAGCAGTGGGTAATTCTCACAAAGAGCATATGGTCTCATTTCAGTGTCTATAATGGACATAGACATGAATATAACAGTCTTCTGATTCTTCTGGCAGAATCCCGCCGACCGCCTGCACAGATGGATATTTCTGCATGGAGTGTCCAAACATAAGAATGGCCACGCTTATATACTGTGCGGCCGGCTGCAAATTAACATGTCAAAACCCTTCCTAAAGTCTCTAAACCCTCTACGTTTTATGTACGAATTTACTATCTCCCTTTACTCACCCCTTCTCTTCCCCTGTTAGAGTTCATCAAAATCACGGGGTCGAGAATTGCACCGTCACTGCTAACTTATCCATTTATTCTATCTTGCCCCACTTTCTTTCCATCTCTAAGAAAAAGTGTTACAAAAACAAACTGCCCATGAAAACAGTTCAAGGACACTTACGCTGGCTATAATCAACGAGACCATGAAAAAAAACAAGTCTCTTATAAATGTACTTTAACCTTGACATTGGGATTTTTCACTTTTTACACACTACAACATATCTAGAATAACACATGTTCCTATAAGCAATGATGTATATATGTATCAAGCGCAATATCAACTGAACAGTCCTTTGTGTTTTTACTTGTGTCCCAATCTTTAAGCGTGATTTTCTCAAAAGTACATTTTTGTGCTACCTTCCCATTTTATAATATTAAAGTCTCAGGGACCATTAATGCTAGGGTGCTGAAATGTGGCGTGTAGGTGCAAGGGATATTAATGGAAAAAAACTAGCTGAGAATTGTGAATCTATTTCTTATACTTATAATTTTACGCATTTGTTTTTTCTTTTTGGACACAACCAGAACTGACTTTTTCAGAGTAAAAATACTATTCTTTCCTTCTTTGTTTATCATTACATTAATTACCTGTTGTGAACACATCAATCAAAACTAGCTGCCTGTTTAATTTTGATTTTAATGTCAACAAAACAAAAAGTATTAGGCAAAAAGGTGCAATAGTTTCTGAGATATTACAAATCTGTATGATTATGGTATATAATATTCAAGCTGGCCGCCATCTCTTTGCCAGAAATACTTTTTTTTTCAAAGAATTTTGATTTCTTACTAATTTCCCTCATACGGAACCATTACAAACAGCCCATTTTTATTTGCTGGCCCAAATAGGGGAATTTCAAATTTCACCAGCTGAACCCCTTAAAGTTACCCATTTGGTACAAGGTAGCCTATGCGAAGATTTGGGAAAATTTCGATAATTGGTGTGAGCTTTATAGCACATTATTTTAGTAAACACAGTCACAAAAGATTTCAGTCAGTCAGTCAGTCAGTCAGTCAGACAGACAGACAGACAGACAGACAGACAGACAGTCAGTCAGACAGACAGACAGACAGACAGACCGACAGACCGACAGACCGACCGACCGACCGACCGACAGACCGACAGACCGAGAGACCGACAGACAGACAGACAGACAGACAGACAGACAGACAGACAGACAGATAGATAGATAGATAGATAGGTAGGTGGTTGAGGTGGATGACTGTATGGATAGATGGATGGATGGATGAATGGATGGTTGGATAAATTGATTGATATCCCCGCCCCTAACCAAACTCTCAATTCACTTAAAGTACGAATGGGTAACGCAATCTTGCATTGCATCACTGATGGAACAGCCCGGGGCACTGAAATTACACAGTGGAAGGAAAGACCAAGCACCAGAGAAAAGGAGATTTAAGGGATTTAACTCTTAGATTAAAATGGCAGCTTCATAAATAAACTATTATCTCCTCTTACCAGCACAGCAGCCTGGTGTAAAATTAATTAATGCCAAGACCTCAAGACCATAGCACAGAAGCCGTGCAGGATACAAACATACACTTCCATGGTTCAACAAGAACCTAGTTGAATAGAATCATCTGCTTTTCTTGAAACATCTTATGGCTGACGGCTGGGGAGCAATTTGTGTTGTTGTTTCAAAGAAGAATACAAGTACTTTGTAGTTCCCGATTCCAGCAACCCCCCCCCCTCCCTTTTTGTTTAGTGCATATGAGGAGTAAGTGTGTGTTTGTAGGTTTACTTTGGGGGGGGGGGGGATGAGGCGCCTATCTATGCGTATTAGCTCGGTTCGAGTCCCTCGCTGCGACAGGGAGAGATTGCTTGAGGTAATGGAGGGTTGGGGGGGGGGGTACCCGAAGTCAGGAAGGAATTTAGTAATCAAAAGAGTATTGTGGCTAGTTGTAAAGGCGTTTAAGAGAAGTGTACTGGCATTTAACACTGGATCATCCATCATTAAAAAAAAACCAAATAAATAGAAAAAAAACAACAACATCAGAACTTTTCTCCTGGGTTGATAAAGTGCAAGGCACAGTGAACTTAACAAACTCGATATATCACTGTCAGTAGGCACACAGATAAGGGTATTTCAGTTACAAGACAGACCAATTAAACCAAAGACAAACAACGAGTGCAAATTGCCTAGACCAGCTATAAAAAAAAATTAAAAAATTAAAGTTGGTCTGCAAAATGGCCTCGGTTTCATAATCAGTCCGTAAAAATAAGACTAAACTATTGTTCTTTTCCCCACCTTCCATACCCCGACCCCTTTTCGGGATGTAGTATCCGACCCAGTTAACCTTCTCTGTACGCCGCTGTTTTACTTGCGTTCCTCATGTCGTAGCAACACCTTCACCCTGCGAGGGGCGGCAATTGTCGGTATTTACTCGCAAGCGCTCATGCCGCACGGGTGGCAAAAGTCGGGAAGGTCAAGCTGACCGCGCCACGCGCAAGCCCTATTTTCACGCATCAGGTCACTGACCTTTTTGAGACGTAACCACCGTGTTATTGTTCACTTCTTCTAAATCAAACGCATTGTGACATGGACATGTTAACCAGTGAACCACTGGTCGGGAATCACAAAGACTAAGCTTTCAAAGGCTCTCCCACACTTTCAAAAGATGTAACATGCACACGCGAACTGTTGCTCAACAAATTTGCAATATTATCTCATTTTCTCACAAACTGACCACCATCTGGAGTTGTCTGTATCTAAGAACCAATCAGAAACAAGCTCTGAAATAATCTTTGCCCCAAATGCCCACATTGGTTTATTAGTATGTGTCAATCAGGATGAAACCATTTGTGTAGGGCTTGGGAGGGCGTGGCTAGTTATCATGCTTCGTTCTCAAGAAAACTACAGCTGTCAGTTTGGAATCATAAGTCAGATCATTGGTTAGAGACTGACACACTAAGATTTTGCTGGTTAATTCATTATCAAGCGTGATAAGGCATAGCAGCGAATGTTTTCATATATATGGCCTTTAGCGTCTTTACAGACGGTCTTAGCAGCTAGAATATTCACTTTCACTTTGACTGACAGCTTCTCTCGTGGCTTATTCTACCAATGTTTGACCCGAGAGTGCGATGGCAGTGATTGCAGGTCAGTCTTTTGGGTTCACTTTGGCGAGTGTTTTCATTCCGCCTCTGTCGTTTTGTCAGGTATGTTTCTTTTGCCTTGAAGTCTATTGCGAGCGTGCCACTGCGCAATTTTTGTCTCCATCTGCTTCGATCATTTGCAAGGTTCTCCCATTCATTGGGGTCGATGTTGAATGCTTTCATCGTGACCTTGCAAGTGTCTTTGAATCGCAGATGTGGCCTACCTCTGGGTCGGTTGCCAGTAGCAAGTTCCCCGTAGAGAATTTGTCTGGGGATGCGATCATTTTCCATACGGTGGAGATGTCCAAGCCACCGCAGTCTTTTTTTGCCTAGGAGAGCCTGAGTTGATGGAATGTTGGCTCGGCTCAGAACTTCGATATTTGAGATCCTGTCTTGCCACTTGATCTTGAGAATTTTGCGTAGGCAGCGCAGGTGGAAGGAGTTGAGGGATCTTTCATGTTTGGAGTAGGTGGTCCATGTCTCTGAGCCATACAGCAGGGTGCTTAGGACGCAAGTTTGGTACACGAGTACCTTTGTTTTGATGGTCAGCTTGCTATTGTTCCACACCCTTTTTGAGAGTTTGCCAAAAGCTGTGGCCGCCTTTCCTATTCTGGCATTTATTTCAGTTGTTATGTCTGTGCTACCACTGATGGTTGAGCCTAGGTAGCAGAATTTTCCCACTTGCTCCAGAGGAGAGCCATTCAGCATGATTGGGTTGGGGTTTCTCAAGCCTTGTGTCAAAACTACAGTTTTTGAGACACTGATCTTTAGCATGAATTTGTCACAGGCTTTGGCAAGGCTATTGATGAGAGCCTGGAGCGTGGTTTCATCGTGGGCCACGATTGCAGCATCATCTGCGAAGAGGAGCTCTTGTAACATAATATGCTCTGTACGAGATTTTGCTTTTAGTCTGGCAACATTAAAAATGGAGCCGTCCACTCTGGTGTTAATAAGTACTCCACCTGAACATTGACCAAAGGCATTCTTGAGTAGGGCTGCAAAATATATACCAAATAAGGTAGGAGCAAGAACACATCCCTGCTTCACACCGCTGTTTACAGCAAATGAATTGGATGTGCAGCCCTCAAAGTTGACACATGCCCTCATGTCAGTGTGGAAGGATGCAATAAGTTTTAGCAATGTTGGTGGACAGCCTATGGATTTAAGGACTGCATACAGGCCAGATCGGCTTACGGTGTCGAAAGCCTTTGTTAGGTCCACAAAGCATGTTATAAGCGGCCTGTTTTGTTCTTTACATTTTTCTTGGATTTGCCGAAGTGCAAATATCATGTCAATAGTTGATCGTTTGCTTCGAAAGCCACATTGTGTTTCTGGTAAGACTTTTTCCGCCAGTTGTTGAAGGCGGCAGAGGATGACGCGAGCAAAAGCCTTTCCAGTAATGCTGAGGAGGGATATGCCTCGATAGTTGTTGCAGTCGCCTTTGTCTCCTTTGTTCTTGTAAAGTGTGACAATTTTGGCGTCTCTCATATCATGTGGTATCACGCCTTCTTTCCAACACTGCAGTAACAGGTTATACAGGTGTGGTAATAGTGGGCCTTTTAGGTCTTTTAATACCTCTGCAGGAATGTTGTCACTTCCTGTGGCTTTTCCAGCAGACAGGTGGTCGATTGCATTGGAAAGCTCGACTAAGGAAGGTTCAGCGTCAAGTTCGGCCATTATTGGCAGTTTTTGGAGGTGTTCCTCAAAATCTGGTGGAATATTTTTCTCAGTTGAATACAACAGAGAGTAATGCTCTACCCACCTATTCAGTTGTTCATTTTTATCTGTGATGGGTTCACCATTTACAGACTTAAGTGGGGCGCTTTTGGTGATGATTGGCCCAAGAGCTACTTTCATCTGACTAAAGGCGGTTTTCATATCTCCCTTTTCATTTGCCTCTTTTATGCTGTTACACAAGTCTGTCCAGTATTTGTTGGCGCAACGTCTTACCTCCAGCTGAAGTTTAGCTTTTGCATTTTTCAAACAAGTTTTTGTACTCTGATTGCAATTTTTGTTATACTCATTGAAAGCAGATTTCTTTTGTACAATGAGAGGTAGGAGAATTTCGCTGTTCTGGGCTACCCAGTCGTTGTTTGAAACTTTATGCTGTCCAAAAGATTTGATGGCACAGTCATGAATTTTTGAACTGAGAGTGTTCAATGTTTCATCTACCGAGTCACATTGGGTGACATTATCCATGCTTTCAACAAATAACTTTTCAAATGACTTTTTATTTGATTCATCTCTGATTGCTGTTACATTGATCTTAGGGATTGAAGGGGCTTTTGATCTGTATATTTTCTTGGCCGAAATTTTGATTTTGCTGACTACCAGTGCATGGTCGGTGTCACAGTCAGCACTGTGGAGGGAACGACTTATTTTTATACAGCCCAAACTCTTCCTCCTTGAGAGAATAAGATCTAATTGATGCCAATGGCCAGACCTGGGATGGCGCCATGATGTTCTTTGGCATCTCTTAAGGTCAAAGTACGTGTTTGTAACACATAATGAGTTTACGGAGCATAGCTCCAGAAGGCGCTGCCCGTTTTCGTTGATGTTGCCAATGCCAAAGTGCCCAATGCACTTTGGCCATGCGGAGTGATCTGCTCCCACTCGAGCGTTAAAGTCACCCAGAATTAGCAGGCCTTCGGTGAGAGGGATGTTGTGGAGATTCCTCTGCAATGCCTCGTAGAAAATGTCTTTGGTTTCGTCAGAGGAGGTAAGTGTTGGGGCATAGACACAAATAATGTTGGTAAAACCAGACCGGGTGTTCAGTCTGAGTGTCATGATGCGTTCTGACACTCCAATTGGAGTTGCGATCGAATTGATAAGGGAGTTTTTTACGGCGAAGCCCACGCCGTGGATTCTCGGCTGTTCGCTGCTAAGGCCCTGCCAGAAGAAGGTGTAGTTTTCTTCTTTGACTGACCCGGAGTCGGGAAGTCGAGTTTCTTGAAGGGCAGCGATGTCGATGTTTAGTAGCTGAAGTTCTCGATCAATAATTTGGGATTTCCTGATGGAGTCAATATCAGTGAGATCTTGCTGTTGCAAGCCTGGGCGCATTGTTCTGACGTTCCAGGTACCAAGTTTTAGTATTTTTCTGTTTTTGCCAGGTGCACACTTTACGTCAGCTTTTCGACTTTTGGTCTAGCTCCAACCACCTTATGAAGCAGGCTGACGTGGCGGAACAACACCCAACTGCCTGGGGGCTGCCCAGGTTACGGCGGGCGGTAGTTGATCAATGCAGCTGAAAAGCCGCTCCCACCGACAGAGGGGACCCCTGGCGCTCATCCGTACGCCAAATGGATTGAGCTTATCACCGGTAACTGCCACCTCCCGTGTTGTGCCCATCCGAAACGGATGGCTGGAGTGTCCTCTCCAAATCGGAAATGGGTGGGCTTATAGAGGAGAGACAGACGCTTGCCAAGCCCGAGCAAACGCCTCCTCGTTTTGCTGCCTTGCCTGGGCTATTTTTAAGAGATGGTGCTTTGCCCAGAGGCACCACCCCTCTCTCTGCCATTCTAGTTAAACCCAAGGGAGAGACCAGGTCAATACATTTGGAACTAGTCCGGCTGCAGGAGATGCTGGAAGCCAGTTTGATGCAGTTCTCCCTGACAACCACCTTCGGGTCTCCACTCCTGATTTTCTGTCTGGGTTTACTCCCATAGCCTTTGCTATCATAGCAACACACAAGGCAGTGTGGTATTTGTATTCAGGGTTACCTTCCCCTAGTCTTCCTCTCTCCCGAGATGACCCACAAGACAGTGGGGGTGACAGTAGCAGGCTGTATTGTGTACTGTCATACAATAGCAGAAAACTCTGGCCTGACATGTTTTCATACCGATCAATAAAAACCGAACCGCGTGGACAGCGTTTGTGGTCATCGCATAGCGGCACGGGTCAGTGACTCCAGATAAGATTCTCCGTGAGTAACACTGACCGTGCAGCGGTTCTTTACGGGTAGCGCGCGGGGTATGGGGTTAAGTTAGCATACTGTTCCATAATTTTATAGAGAAAAAAGCAGTTTATGCCTAACCGTAGGAAAAACAACAACAAAAATTGTTACCATATTGAGCGTAGAATAACTTGCTGTTAGTCGAAAAAAAAAAAGGAAAATTAAGTTAATCGGGATAAACTGTTCAGTTTTGTTAGGTAGGTTGAACTTTTCCCTCCCGTTGAAACAACGAGAAATGAAGTAAGTCGCCACAACAGATAGCCATTATTTCTTGCCTGTAAAAACTTCAGCAAATGACCACAAATACACTGCTGAAACTGTGTTTCATGTCTTCACTGTGTTAGTCAGACGTTCTTAAAACGTAGCATTAATATATTTAGGCTATAAATATTTTTTCTTTTTAATAGCCCACCACGATGATAACATTCAAATGAAATAGGCCTACGTACCTTCCAAAATTTTTTCTTTGGGGGTTTAAAGTTCACACATTAAGAGGCCCCAGACCTTAGTAAAAAAAAAGGAAAGCTCGTTATCATAAAATCACAACCACTATATTGGCCTCCCCGCGCAACACGCGAGGCCATTATTTTGTCCGACACGCTTAACCGCGGGTCCTGCGGGTCCTGCGGGAGGCCACATTTTTGTATAGCAACGGTGCGCCTCGCGTTTTGGTCATTCGGTTGCCGAGGCTGTCGTCGTTGTTGTTGTTTTTTCACGTTTTTTTTCCACACAATTTTCGCGTGTTTATCCATCCTGTCACCCCTACTATATCTTACAAAATGGTATCGTCCGATTACGTTTATTACGATGCAACTATTCGTCATACTCGTGTAATAGTACTGACCGTCTGAAGTTTGAACTGGGGAAAATCTTGGGGAAACTTTTACTTTGATGCTGGTTGTCGTCTACATGTGAAATGAGAAGAAAGGGGCCATGTGCGTATTTGAGACGCCGTTCTACGTCTGTAATTATGAATTCCGATGTAATATTAGGGCATGCTGCATAAGGGCGTCTGTCAGTAGGTTTTTCATCAGGGAAAACTGGGAGAAAATGACCGACTTTGTTGTTGGTCATTGTCTTTATTTGATGTGGTAATTAGAGAGATATTGTGTTCCTTTGATTAAACCGCTTTTCAGTACATGTATGTGCTCTACGACCTGGAACTGGAAATCAAATCTCTCGCTAAAACTAACATTATAGTAAGTGGACGCTTTACATAGTAGAGGAGGGAGAAGGCAATGTCATGATACATGTGGTTAGTAAATTAAGCGAATGGCGTAAAAAATAACTTGTTCACCTGAATGGCCTGACACAGGGACAGAAAAAGCGCAGAGGTCTTGGGAAAATGATAAAACGTGTGTTAAACGGCATGAAAATGCAGAAAATTCTTGATTTGGGGCCTTCCATTTCACAATAAAACCTACTGCATATCATCACAAGTACTTTATCCAAATATCATAGGGGTCCCTTACGATTTATCCACCACTATTGTTGTTATTGCGTCCTGAAGTATACGCGATACAGGTGTTCACAAGGACCCGATTGACCCGACCGCCGAGGTTATCGGCAACATGCGAACGATCGGCTGACTGGCCGCTGGCTATCCCCGCACGGGGCGTTACGTGGACGAGTTCACTCAACGCGGGACGAGGGTTAAGATAAAGAGATCACACACCACCTGCTCTAACGTTATATTTATTGGCCATGAAATCTCTTCGCTAAACTCTTTGACCTTGGAGGAGTCCGAAGTTCAAGAGGAATTGTTTTGGACCAGAGATCATCATATCAATTCCATGTTCATTACAAAAAGTAGAAGTCACAGCAAAATCATTATTAAAGTTACCAAGGGCTGTGGTCATAGTTTAATTTCCCAAATAGTAATGTATCTCACCCATTTGCTCATGCAGAATTAAATGTTTTAATCAGTTAAACGAACATTCTGAGTCTCTTTCTGAGTTGGGTCAGACGTTCCCTGTGCTGAAATTCTATATTCAAAATATATATATATATTTGACAGTGAATGGTGAGGTGGGCAAATAGGTTAATTGTATTCCGTTACAAGAGATGGGCAAAGAGGAAAATTGATAATTTTACGATTTTATTATTGATCATCATGTTGAGGAACTTTCTACTCAAAAAGTTTGAATTTGGTACTGATAAGGTCACTCTTTATCTCTAAAAGCCCAGTAAAGGCCTGTTAATGTCAAGGTCGACTTTCCCTAAAGGTAAAGGGGAAAATGTAATATCTGAGCGTTGTTATGTTAGGCTAGTTTGCATCATTTTTTGTTCGATACCACCGTCGCCTTTGGAGTGAAACAGCTTTGGTAAATATCAACAGTTATCGAAGAGATGGAAATTTAGATCTAGCCACTGGCCCACAGATTCAGGTTGGCCCAATCAAGATAACTGTTCCTCAAATCAGTAAATCTACCGGACGTGTGGTGGCTGGTGCATAGGATCGGCTGTAAGTTGTAAGTCCTCTGCAGCCTTGGTGGCCGTTCGCGATAATTCCGGTTTGAACAAGGATAGGCATACATTTATAAGTTAGCCTGTGGCAGCAGGTGGGCCCAGCAGCGACTAAGAACTGAATATTCTTTTGCTGTTTTTTTCAGTAATATTTGTGGTAAGAAAAATCACATTACATTCCAGATCACTCAGATTATTGACAAGAGAAGAGTTAGAAAAAATGAGTAGATCTAAGTGTAGTTTAGCCAGGCCCTCCGTTAAGGATTTTTCTGTATTAAAAAAATCTGCTAAATGTTTTCACACGGACTATAATTTTAAGGAAACGAAGTGCTTATTCACAGATTTTATTCGCAGAGGGGGTTTCTTGGTTTTGTGATGTCTACTATGGAAAAGTTCTCACGCAGTCCACAGTTTGCGATGGCGCAATGGCTAGCATCTACTGTACTGTTATCAGTCGGAGTCTATGGGCCCGGTCCATCTTGGGTTCAATCCCACGCCCGAGCATTTAAAAAAAATTAAACCTAGGAGTGCTCATTTTTAGGAAACTTTTATTTTTTGGATATTGATTAACCCCTTCACAACAACGCGTTTTGCATTCCTGTGTACGACAGGTTTTTTAGCTATTTTGGTTAGCCAGTACGACAGCGTGCGAGTAATTGTTAAGATTATGTTTTAAAGCTGACTGTGATCAGTTTATTTGTACAGTTATCCTCACAAAAGTATACATTTTCTGTAAGGAAATTGAATGTAGTTTCTAAATATGCCATGTTTTTTCGTCTCAAGCAATATACAAGGTCACAAAGTTACGTTCAAATCGACAGTGATGAGAGGAACGCAACCGATCGAAGATTATTTGTTCTGATGAAGCGCTAGCAGTAAAGAAATTTCCAAAAACTGGAATCGAGTATGCGTAAAATTCAATGCTGATTCAGAATTTCGCCCGTACTCGCCCATAGCTTTGAATACAAAGCATTTGTAGAGCAGTTTTAGTATGCCGTACTTGGTACGGCACACCAGCAAAAATTGCACAATTTTGTGACGTACCAGGTACGTCACTATGGGGTTGAAGGGGTTAATGTTACCAGTGTGCCCCAGATTACTTTATTCCTGTTCATTTTATTTCTTCCTGTTCACCGAACAGGACAGAAATAAAAATGTAAATCAAATTTTAAACATGTAAAATGATTTCTAGTTTCAGTCAGTGTGAACTGAACGGCTCATCTCTCTCCACGGTAACCTGGGTCTATTTGTCATGTTTTATTACTTTTTTGTTTCCATGGAAGTTGAATTGAATTCATTTTTATTTGCTCTGTCTGACTTTCTCTGTGATTTCTACTACTAGTACTACTATTTCCTATTGCACCCACTGGTGCTTAGGGCAGCAACAAAGGATCTCCAGCCCTGTCTGTCCTGGGCCATCTTTGCGAGAGTTCCCCATGAGTGATTGAAGGATTTCATTTCTGCCTCAGGTCCTCCTTCATCCTGCTAGCAGTTTCCTTTCGGCTTTCACTACTTGCATCCATACGAGTCGCGAGATACTCAGAAGGTCCATCACATCCAGAACGTTGGTTTTTCCATGTTGCTGTTTCCATGACGATTTTTGTTTCTTCAGGTAAGGAGGGCTGGTCTTTTCAACCTTGTCTGGTCCTTCCCCCACGACCTGTCCAGCTTGCTTAGCTTAAAGCTATCAGGGGCACAAGGCCTCAGCTGGCATAGCTCCTGGGATCATTGGGACACGCAAGCCACTCCTCCACGTCAATCTGTGATTTCACACCCCACAAAATTGGCTAATATTATTATAAAAAAATAATAATTCATCTAAAAAAATTTGTAACAAATATTTTAAAACTTCTAGTCACAATTTTATACTCTGGAGCAAAGCAACGATGATCAGTGGGGGAAAACGCAGAAAAAAAGTCAGATCTTGCGAAGCCTTGAACCCCCCCCCCCCCCCCCCCCCAACTCGGTAGACGAGTTCACTTCTTGTAGGTTTTTGGAATAGAAAAAAGGAATGAGCGGCAGTGGAGGACGAACTCTTCTGGCTTTCCGATTTCCCCCTCGTCATGCTATTTGTTTACACTGGTCCGTTTTCTAAATGAGAAGTGATGCGCATTGTTTGTTTTGGTCATGTGATTGAGAAGGACGCTCGCGTGGCCGCTGCTGCCCTCTCACTCATCGAGCGAAGGAATTGTTCGTTTCAGCTTTTCAGTGTATGTATGTGGAGTTAATCTGATCTTTCTAGACTTTTATCATTCGCTAAAATTCAGAGGGTTTTGGGTCTCGCCCGCTTATTATGGTTCTTGGGCGATTTTATTTTATATTCCATAGACAGCTCTCGCCATCAAAAATGTTTTGGTGAAAGTTTCGTCGATAGCTCGACGGAACGCCATTTTAAGGAGCTCTTCCTAAATAAAAATCACAAACCAAAATCCATCTGCGAATAAGATTCTGGTCTTATTCGCAGACGTCTGCGAATAATCGTGGCCAAAAGGAAAAGTCACATTATCGGAATTCTAGGCAGGGAATCAGTCGAGCCGCTCGTTTACTATGAAAAACATCCCTATCGAGGACTAACATGCCAGGGGGGCTTCGTCCCTTTTTGACCCCCTGTGCACGGCTGCTCCTAAAGTTGTGTCCTTGTGGGGATCCAGAATAATTTATATAAATGTACCCCCATAGTTTGGCAAATGAACCATTACGGAGGGAGTTTGTTGCACTTTTGGAATAGCGGAACACGGATGCACAGAAATAAGGGCAGGCTAAAGTGCACTATTACTGAAAAATTAACGTCAGTCCACTGAGTGATTTAATTTCTGATGCAAAGCAGAGAAGAGAAAGGGACATACAGAGTTTTAAGCCTTATGAACAGTTTTAAAGTAGATCATCTAGAAATGAAACTAATCAGCTGGACGAGATTTCAACGGTAGCTTATCTTTTTGAGAGACTGACATTTAGAAAGGGGGGAGGGCTTAATTGTTTATGTGTCTCATGGCCAGATTTTCTGACAGTAATGAAATAATATTCCAAACTGCAGGGGTCCTGACTTTTGAGGTGTGCAGTGGGGAGGTTGCAGGGGGACATTCTATGATTCTTTTAGAGTATATCCCCATAGAGATGTTTTCATACATAACGTGCGGCTCGGCAGTCAGTGGTTGAGTATATTAACTCACTAAGCCGCACTACTGGCACAGGTTCAGCTTTTACATGTCTACCACTAAGCCTCATGGCCGAGCCCGTCAGTCTTCATTTCCTTTTTTTTTTCACTCTGTTATAAAACCACAAAACCTCGGGCCATGGGCTATGTCTGTTCATTTCTCTATGTGTCCACGACCATTGCATGCCAATAGCACATACAGTTCTGGATATATGGCAACAAAAATAGTTGTTATCAATTTGAGCCTAGGACTCATTATATTATGTGAAAATGGCTAGCAAATGAAGTTTGAACTAGGCAAAACAAAGTGCAAACGTTTTGATGTCAAATAACTGTATTGGATATAAATTGGTTGATGTTTTACAAATTTGAGCTTTGTTTTTATTACATTTTAAGCTTTCTCTTACAAGTCTTTTGACAATTCAGAAATTCATTATTATACTAGAAAGTGATTTGAATTTTTAAAAATTACCAAAAATTTATTTCTTGAACACATTTTTTAAAACTTCTTGTTTTGTAATATACGCATTTCAAAAAACAAAACATTCAAACACAGCACACTTGAACCAGATATCTTGATAAATAAATATGTTATGAATTTTTTGATATACAGTGCAAAACTCTAGGTTCAGGGGCCTGGCCTGAGAAAAAGCCTTGGGGCTCAGTGAGTTAAAACATGCAATCATTCGGAAGTCTTGCCAAAGAAAGATTGTACGTGAATGTTCAACCAACTGAGCAATTCCTAAGAATTTGGTTAAGCAAAGTCAAAGAAGCTCAGAACTTTCAAATGTTGTTGCCTTGATTATTTTTTTGTCACAGACTGAGAGGAAAGGAGACGCATTGAAGTGAATTTGGAACTGCGGCCCAAACTCGTCTGCAAGGAGTATTTTGACTTGTCAATTATGGCAACAACAGACTTTGAACAGATTTTCAGGAAACCTGGTCTCACTTTGAAGGAGACTCACCTGCAGCAAATATGTGGTCTCAGTGTGGACAGTGCATCTCACACATACAGAATGACCAACATAATTGGCACTATTGGTATGTAAACTTTACAAACCATGAAAAGGATTGGGAGTGGGGGAATTAGGTTACGCACGGCACAATGGGGCTTTATCAGTAACGGAGATTGGGCCCCAGTAGTCAGGTTACCGAATTAGTAAAAGTTTTTAAAATAAAAAACACTGAAAGAAGTCAGTTATGTTTGACCCAAATGAAGTTTCGTATTTCTCAAAGGCCTCAGCATAAAGCTATTGGGCTTGTCAGGTTTGACCTTGGCACTGTTATAAGATATCCTTTGATTGAAGAAGGGTAGATTTAGCTTGGAAATACATAGACAGGGCACCTTAACCAATAGAATAACTATCAGAGTTCCTAGACATTTGATTAATTGAAGTGAGTACCTGGGACTTCAGAAGATTAATATGATGACTGAATTTCTCAACAGAAGATTAAAAAACTACCATTGTTATATTTTAAATGTAACAGAGAATTATATTAAATGCAATTCAGCTCACTGTCAGACCGTGGCAAATTCAAAGTGTGACTGAGGCTTTTCCTTATGATCGGAGGTAAACTATTGAACTGATAAGTACCAACAACTGTAAGTAGTGTTACTTTGAACAAAAGCTGAGGATTAACTTCTAATATCATGAGTAAATTTAGTGTGCGGATCACTGGATGTTGGTGTTCAGAAAAGTATGAGGTGGCAGTTAAGCTCCAGATTAGAGTGAAATAAGACTATTTCCAAGAAAATGCTTCACATACTGCTCAATTTCACGATTTGTTAGATACCACAGTCATTATTTGATACTTTTATTCATTTCTGAAGGTCTCTAACATCTTTATGAAACTATTGAATTCCTTCTTGAGCAGAATTTTGGTCATAGCCAGTAGGAGTTTCACTGTCAAGCAGCTTGCAGAACTTTTACATCATTCATTATAAGATATTGGGCCATATATACAAAAATAGCTGGCTGAGCTTCACAAGTTGCTAAACATTATATGTATCGTCACTGCTCTACGATAATGGGATGTATATCACATCTATGTCAAAAGGCAACTGATGTTTCATTGCATTCCTGACCATGAGGGCTATTAGATAATAATATAGAAAAAGAACTACGCCAAGAGGAAAATGTAATAATCCAATAGAATCATAATGGCATAAGCCACCAAATGGCAGGAAAAAAACAACAGTTTTTTCTTCACGGCTCAAAAGTGTCACAATTTGACAAATGATCTACAAATAAATGCTATTAGCATAGTGCAGTGACGAGATAAAGTATAGAGAGAAACTTATAATGGGGTTACAAAGCTATTGACTGAGCCATTATTTTGTGTAACTTTTTTACTAGGCCCAGCTTGTGACAGTGTTGAAACTCTGAGCGAGCTGATCAAGAGTGGAATGAACATTTGTCGATTCAATTTAGCACATGGGGATCATGATGTAAGTAAATGCTCAGGTCAACATTGGAGACTTGTTTCAATCACAATAGTAACTTTTTTCTTACGGATTGCTATTAATGTGTTGTATTACTAATGGTCATTATATCAGCAGTTTTCTTATTGGTGTTTTATTTAAGGTGATAAAGATATTAAATTTCTAAGAAAAAGTATTTTCACCCAAATGTTGTTATTGATTCTGAAACAGAATGAAAGCTAAAACAAGGCTCAGTTTTTGGCATAATATAAATTGTCTGTAACAAGGGCTGACTTGTTTGTCCCTGCATCATAGACTTCCTCCTGAGCAGTGTCAGCAGAGTTTATTGTCACCATCTCCCAAACTACAGAGTAATCCGTTTTGGCTGCTTTTCAGGAAAAGCAAAGTACTGTTTTATTTTAGTACAAATGATCTGGTTCACAATGAATTTTTAAAATTTTGCTATTTTACTTTTCAGCTTCAAGTCTAGAACTATAACCAAGATAATTTGATACAGCTTGGAATGTAGTTGAATATATAAATTGATATTTTGAATTCTTGAGTTACTACACCCATAGGGGATATGATAGCATCGGTGACTGTGGGTAGAAATGTGAGAGCGTAAGTGACATAGTAGTCAGAGAGAGAAGAAGAATTGTGTTAATCTTAAGTGTCAACCTGTGTACAGTGTATTGCTGATGCCAGTGGCCTTGATACTGTACTGCTGGCCAAAGGAAAAACAACTGACAGTATGGCCTTTTTCTAACTTTATTGTCTCACACATAATTCTTTGATGTCAAAAGCTGATAGACATACAAAACTTGTAGTTTGTGGTGTGGCAAACCAATGTCAGTGACTGTTTTTAGTCAGAGACAATAAAGTAGAAAAGGGCCATGCTGACAGTGGTGTTTTTCCTTTGGGCGGCTGTGTACTTTTTTCTTTTTTTACACAAATTTCTCATCTTAGATAAATTTCTGTTTCTGACCCCTGACGAAATGTCTGCAATACTGTAAATACATTTTTTTCCTTTTTGTCTCTAGTACCATTTACAAGCTCTGCATAATCTGCGAGAAGCAATCATGCGAACCCAGCAAAAAGTTCATTCCCAAGTGGCAACAGCCGGTGATATCACAGGACCAGGGGTCAGGATTGGCAAGTTCAAGGAGGTATTGAAAATTTCATCATCACTGGGTCATCTGAATTTCATGTACCGAGTTAATAATATGGTGTGCTTTCACAGAAAGCTGATGGGTGCCTTTAATGAGTTTTATTTGCTAGCTCAGAAACAAAGAGTTTATTTGTTGTCTAGATATATGACTTTTGAAATGTTGTTTCCACATCAACAAGGGGGTGTTTGGAGGATACTTCTGGTAGTGTTTCCTTCTGTCCCATCATACTGTTATAATATCTAATGTCTTGCTTCTTCTTAGCAAACAGGTATTTGGTGGGCACTTCTGATTGGGCCTCCTTCTGTCCTAATATTCTGTTTATATTCTGTCTATCGGCTTGCTTTTACCAGAGAGTATAGATGTATAAAGAGATCTCACTTCCGCCAAAACGTGAAACTAGGTCGTTGCGGTAAACAAGACATTGAAGGATTGAAATGGACTGCCTTCACCAAAGATAGTGTGCGTATCTGTTTACTGTGGTTTGTTGATATTTTTGAGCTGATTGAAACTATTTACGGCCGTTTGTAAGCTCTTACGTCCCATGGAAATGCACAGTTGGGTATTGTTTACCGCAGTGACCTACTTTCCGCTTCATGCTAGCGGTGGTTTCATGGAGCCTCCCATGTCGCGCAGTGCAAGTCGACCAATAGTGAAACCTCTCTATACATACTGACCCTCTGCTTTTATCTATCACAGTGTGATTGTTATAGTATTGACATGCTTTCTCTAAACTTACTCAAACTCAATTGCTCATGAACAAAAGCAACTGCAACTAAACTGTTTTCTCAGATTTAGAAGTTCACAAGATCCAAATTTATTGTTCATTTACATCACAGGATCTGACCGTCCCTTTGCTGTTGACCAAAGGGCATGAAGTAACCCTCAGTTGCGATGAAGCTCTCTTTGATGCTTGTGACAAAGAGAATGTCTACGTCCCCAAGGAGTTCATCAACAAGGCTGATGTTGGTAACCAGATTTACATTGAGGATGGACCACTTTGCTTTGAAGTGAAGGAGAAAAGTAAGATTTGCTATAATTGTTCGTATATGAGCCATTCTCAAAAGGTGGGCCAAGATGGAGTACTTCTGTTTCTTGAACTTTGACAAATGGCAAAAACAAAAAAAATTGTATGAAACCATTGCTTTGAAGTGAAGGAGAAAAGTAAGATTTGCTATAATAGTTTGCATGTGAGTGATTCTCAAAAGGTGGGCCTAGATGCAGTGCTTCTGTTTGTTGAACTCTGACAAATGGTAACCAAGTTTGGAGTACTGAGAAATAACCAAATAGATAGTGCGAGACAGGAAAAAGACCAAAAACTCCACAATTAACAGAGATGAGGATGGTCGACTATGGAAATGCCTTGTTTATCATCCTTTTTTTTGTGTTGCACTGGATGTGAGTATTTTTATGTGACTGAACCCCAGAAATAGAAGCGATAAGGCACCCAAAGAATATGCAAAATGAAATATTAAAAGTAAGTGTGAGAATCGACATGCAACATTCCAGTCTTACATTATTCTTATGTAGGAAGGGAAAAATGCTCTGTTGTGTACATACTTACTTCTTTCTGAGGACCTCTTTAAGCTCCCCCTTATGTGTATAACTCATTTACTCAATTTAGTAAGTTCTGTAACAACAGTTTTCAATTTCTTCAGGTTTTCATAGCTTGATGATGGTCCCCAGTGACCAAAAGGTAGCATTATGTCTTTTAAGTTCATTCGTTTACAATTTATTGTCTAGTGTTCTTATTGTTTGTTTACGATGTGGGACTTAGTGAAATGCAACCTTTCCTTTTTTTTTCCCTTCACATTTTAACTAATGATGTTATTTCTGAGTCATGTTTTCACTCCACAGTTAGAATTTGAAGTTAAGTTTTGTTCACTGACACACTGTGCAAAGAAAAAAATGAAGAACATATTGTCGGATATTTGCCATATTGTTTTATGTTCATTTTTGTCTTTTTGAGAAAATGAGGATCAAAACTTTGAAGAGTTAGGTAAAATCGGAGGACAATATTGTGTCACAAACACAAACTTCGAAAAGTTTTTAGCCGATTGGAATAACACCTACACTTAATGAAATTAGGCGTGAGGAGAGAACCATTGTCATGACAAAACCTAAAAAATCTGCAAAATGTCATATACAACAATATGGGTTTTATTTTAGGAGGTCCGCTGCTCCTGGCATTCATGCTTATTTTTTTAGTTAATGTTTTTGTGGTAGGGATTTTTTTTTTTTTTTTTAAATTTTGCCCAGGCAGCGGCCTTGTTTAGCCTGCTCTTCTCGATTTCCAACTGTCAAGGTATCTATAACTTTAAAGCACGAGTACAATATGGCAAATACCCCATGATATGTATCTGTGATATTTCCTCCAGACGACACCAGTATCAAGTGCATCGTTTTCCAAGAAGGAGAGATAGGGAACCACAACCAGTGCCACATTCCAATGACTTTGCTCTGTGATGAGGCACACCTGACGGAGAAGGACAAGAAAGACATTGATTTTTGTGTCCAGCACAATGTGAGTAGCGGAAACTTTTATCATTGCTCTGCTCTCTCATCCAGAGGTCTCGCGCAGCCCTGAAATTGTAGGGATCAGTGGATAAACCCTGGAATTTAAACTTTGAGAGAAAACCCTGAAAAAATGCTGGAAGCACTGGAATTGCCCTGGGAAAGCTCTGTAAGAAAAAAAAAAATTGAGAAAATAATAATAATAATAATGTATAGCATTTATATAGCGCATATCCATTTAAAATGCTCTATGCGCTTTACAGAAACAACATGTCAACCACAGAGCAGAATGGAGCTGCCTACGGAGCGCTCAACACACTGCACTGCTTCTTTCTCTCTCCCTGTCTCGCTCACTCTCTCTCTCTATCTCAGAGCAAATTGTAACGCAGCCTGTTAGGCGCAGTTCACAACTCACAACAGTTCACAACTCACAGCAGTTCACAACACACAACTCAAATAATATTTGAATATTTATTAATAACAATATATATTTAATAATGAATAATAAATTTTGTTGTTGCTGGTGGGGGGGGGGGGGGGGGGGGGGGATGATATGAATAAATTTTAATCTATTAATTTCAAAATATGTCCTGACAAAGCCCTGAAAATAGTGGAATAGCCATGGAAAAGCCCTGGAATTTACAAATTAGAGAAAATGTCCTGAAAAAGTCCTAGAAATAGTGGATTAGCACTGAAAAAACACTGCAATGTAAAAATTTGTTGAAAAGTCCTGAAAAAGCCCGGGAAATATTGGAATACCCCTGGACTAGCTCGGGAATTTTCCAGGGGTTTAAAGAACATTAACAGAGTGAGGAGAAGAAAATCGTAACAAAGTAGAAGAAAAAATAAATTGCTCTCATTTTCTTTAATTCAAGTAGCCCTGGAAAAGCAGTGGAAAAAACATTTGCAAAGAAGCCCTTTGATTATATCGTAGAGAAAAGGCTATGTTCACTGGTATATTTAGTATTTACAATTACACTGACACTGAACTCTTTAAACATGGATTATTTTTCCCATTTTCGCAGCGTCAGCTTGACCTGGGTGACTTTTGCCGCCCATGCGGCGTGAGCGCTTGCAAGTCAATACCGACTATTGCCACCCCACGCAGGGTGAGGGTTAAGGGAAACAGTAATTCTCATTGGTTATGGTGAAGGAAAACAGTAATTTTCATTGGTATATGGTGAAGGAAAACAGTAATTTACCTCGGCTTATGGTGAAGGAAAAGGGTAATTCTCACTGGTATATTGTGGAAGACAACAAAAATTCTCACTGGTATATTGTGATGGAAAACAGTTATGTATCAAATTGCAGGGAACTGAGTGGAGAGTATGAATTTTTTGTGTCATGCACAAGTGTTTACATTGTCTGTGTTGTTTAATAGTTGTACAAATACAAAAAACAAAAACAAAACAAAAATAAAGACATCAAAATAAACACTCACTGATGTATGATTATATCCATCGTGAATTTCAGAAAATACTTGCACTAACAGGTTCTGCAACCATCAGCCTACTGTGATACTACATTTGCCTTTGATGAAAATAGATCATTGTCAGATAACACTGCGAGTGTTATCCAGAACCACGGGACAAAGAACCCTCATCTCCCCCCCCCCCCCCCAAAAAAAAAAAAAAAAAACGCCGACCGGCGCTGCACTGTGGCGACGACGTGCCTGCTCCAGTTATAACTGGGCTGCAATGGCACAAAGGCAAAATTTCCCAAATGGGATTAAAGAGTTATACAAATACAAATACAAATACAAATACAAAGGCTGGAATGCGCTGAGCATTGATCTGTCTTTAAAGAGTGGGTTATATTAGCTACTCAGTTAGTGGAATAAATTTGCATGATATACGAGTCATAATCAATAAATTCATGACAAATGTAGATATGTCTGCATCATAATAATGCAGTCATACCAGCTGCATATATCATCAGGTTGTTTGATATTGTCTTTAAATTACAAAACATAGGTGACAAACTGCCATATATATTACCAATTCAATTAGGTCTTATAAAAATTTGTCCCTTTTGCATTTATATTTTGTATACTTCTCTGATCCCATTTGGTAAATTGGCCTTAGTGTCATTGCAGCCCAGTTACAATTGGAGCAGACATGTTGCCACCACAGTGCAGCGCGGGTTGGAGTTTTTTTGGGGCTGTGGGAGGTGGTAGGGACTAGTTTAAATTCTACCCGGGCAGCAGCTTTGTTAGGCCTGCTCTTCTCGACTTCCAACTGTCGAGGTATCTTTAATGTGTGCATGGGCCATCTGAGTTTTTCATCCTTATCCAAGAAGACTAGGTGCTGGAGCCTACCTACCAAAGGATCAGGGACAGAAAAATATGAGAAAAATCCCAAATTCCAACATGCCTGCACTGACCAGGGATCAAACCCGGTGTCTTTGGCACGAAAGACTAATGCATTGCCTCTAGACCAACGCACTCCCTAATATCATTTATTATACACAGTCATGCTAGCTGTACAGTCCGTCGAGCAGATTTGTATGTGAATGAGATGTTTATTTCCTGGGGGCCTCAGCCTGAAACTGAAACCCTTCCCAGCAAGCATCACAATGTCAATCCAACATAATATTTCCATAGGATAGGTAGGATTCCTGTAGGAATGGGTTCAGTTTATCAATCCGACGTCAGCACTATGTTGTACTCAGTTGATCAAAGTAGGAACGATGTTATTCCCATGTGCAAACTTGACGTCAGTCCTACACTTCAGATTTCCGTGGGGTTGCTGGCTGGGTCTTTTCACTGCCAGTCCCAGGAATTTTGTCCCTTGATAATGCTAAATTATTCGGTCAAAAATTGACTAGATCTTTTCTCTGGGCCTGCCTTGTATTTGACTACTTATTTAGGCAGCTCTCTCCTCCTATATATAGTTATTTCATATTAGTTTGTAAGATTAGTACATTATACCGTGTGCACAAACCAGAATGATGGAGGCGGGATTCCAACGGGGCGAAGGAAGAATGTGCGATGAACCCGACAAATATGGAACCAGCTGGCCACTGGGACAATTAGTAGAATAGCCCTCAAATGGATCTTGGAGCGGGGAGAGGAGCACTTGTGGCTATGCCCATATTGCTAGGATTCTAATTCCTATCATCAATCAATCAATCAATCAATCAATCAACCATGTGCACAGTAGTCCTATAATTAAAAATAAAAATATTAATACTGTTCCAGTGACTGAATCTGAGAGGTGTTTGGATTCAGCACTATAATCTGCCAGTTTTTTACCACGTATTTTTGCATGTGATCTTTGTCTATGAGTAAAAAAAATTGCTTCATGAGTGGAAAAGACAGCAGAGGCTGTATTTTGTGTTAAGTTCATTGTTCTGACAGGGCTTGCTAATTTGCTTTTGACATTTAAGTGAAAACATTGTTTCATAACTGATAATGAAATTGAAAAAAAATTATGAGCTATCTTGTATAAAATGGAATATGGTCAGAATGGCAGTAAATAGTTGTGTTTATGTTGTTAATATTCATTTTTTTTCCGTTTTTTTGTGTTACCCTTCTAAAAGTTCTTATTTGCGGTTTTGTTCTTTTGGCCATGTGAATTTGTAACCCTGTTTTCCATGTACAATACTGCGTCAGAATAAGATAAGATCGTAAGATAAGATAAGATAAGAATTACTTTCTAATCCAGTGAGAAAAATTCACTTTCACATAGTGTTTAAGAGCACATACATGGTACATACAATTACATTTTACCCATCATTACGTAAACATTACATAACTCAGTAAACTCTGTAACAGGCATACGTGAAGTGGACATGGTAAGGAACCTTGGTGAAATATGGCACACATCCAGCTAAAGTGTCATGTTGAGGGGAATTGCGGAGAGCAAAAAACGATCTTCTGTATCTTTCTCTGTAGGAATCATTCTCACTGAACGTGATTGTTCCATTTACAAAAGTTGATGATTAACTTTTACAGGTGGACATGATCTTTGTCTCGTGGGTTTGGTGTCCAGAGATCATCACAGCTGTCAGGGAACAGCTAGGAGAGGCCAGTGCTCATATGAAAGTGGTGGCAAAGATAGAAAACTACCAAGGTGTCAAAAGGTACTTTCCTCACTGACTATATGTGGTTTTTTACCAAGCTAAAGGAGGCTGTTTATATTCCAGATTTTTCTATAAATGGTTATTTCGTTGAGTACTTTCCATATTTTTGAAAGTGCATTTTTGCTTTTCAAGAAAAGGAGGATTGAAATGTAGTAGAGTTGTGTAAAATTAGGGTTTTGTTCTATACTTTCAAAATCGAAACTTAACCAATTGGAATGACACTTAAACCATATGAAATTAGGAGTGAGAGAAGTACTTTCATAACAAGAGCTCAAAATCCGTAAAATGTCGCATACAACAATATGGCCAATACTCAGCAATTTCATAAAAAGTCATTTTTTATCTTTGACCAGAGTAGTTTTGTATTTGTTTTTTTTAAATTTCTCACGTGGACAATAACTTCATGCGTCAAGGACAGACACTGGATTTCTGCTCACTCTTAAAATCTCAGTCTTATTTTGATCAGCATTGTTTTATCCCTCTCCCCACCTCTCTCTCCTCCCACTCTCTCTCCCCGCCCCTCTCTCCCCAATCTCTCTTTTTCTGTCTGCCCTACCCCCCAGCTAATTAATTTCCAAACTGAAAATGTGTCAAATACAGCCCTCCATGTACAGGGTTTATCAAAGGGAGCTGAAAAAAGTTTCGTAACAATATTTTTAAAAGATTGCTTTAAACTTCATTGAGCCCAATAGTTTCGATGCAAAAATGATTGGGTTAGATTATTTGACACCTCAGAAAATTAATTTTATAATTTTTGGAACTGTTATTCAGGCTGCAGCGTAGAGCAGGAAAAGTGGCCAAATTACACAACACTGAAATTACTCCCACCACTAATTTTTTGTATAATAAGATTTCATTGAAGAAATGGTTACCAGTTCAGAACTTGTTAGTTCACAGTCAGTTGCAATGAATGTAAAATGTTCGAGAAACCTTTGCCTTTCAATGGTAAAATGAAGGAAAAAGCATAAGCTTTAATTATTTCTAACTTTACTTTTTTGTTATAAATTTATTTCATTTTCTGTTAGAAGAAGAAAATTAATGCAATTTTGGTTTCCAGCAAATACAGGTGACACATTTCCTTAGTTTCAGCATAGTTGCAAACACGGACTTGATTATATAGCCTCGTCAGTAATGTTACACAGTTTTTTTTTTATCTGCATTTTCTTTTATTGATTTTGAATCTTATCCAGCCAGCATCCTAACATTGATACAGTGTAGAGTTGTATAGGATATGGAAGATTATAGGAAGGTTATCTTAGGTGTGGATTTCCGACGTCAGACTGATGGTGGCAACATGTCGTAACCAGTGGGTCTATGTAGGAATGATGTCATCTGATGAGCAAATTTGAGGCCAATCCAGCGCATGGTGGATCAATGTAGGTTTGCTGGCTGGATAAATATTAAGTCAGATGCTAATGAAATATGAAACTGAAAGAATAACTGTTACTTTGTATACTAGTTGAATAAGTATTATCTCTAATGAATCTGAAGAAAGGGAACATTATTTTGAGAGAGTTGTGTAATTACATCTTTCTGCCTCCCAGAGTTGACGAAATCTTGGAAGTTGCTGATGGGATCATGGTCGCCCGAGGTGACCTTGGCATTGACATTCCGCCTGAGAAAGTGTTTCTAGCTCAGAAAATGATGATTGGCCGAGCCAATATGGCAGGGAAACCAGTTATTTGTGCTGCACAGGTAAAATGTAATGGTTAGAATTCATTATTGTAATTAATTTATCGCCAGTGGTGAGACTAAAAAATCTGTAGGCCTGAGCAATGTTGCTGTAAAAAGAAAAAAAAATGTTTTTTGGCTTTTATTGTGAGAATGTAGATAACTGAAATCTGCATCAGGTTTTCTTTTTTTTTATCAGATGTCAAAAAATGATCTCAGCGAGTAGAACGTGCATTACAGTATTATCCTAAAACCAATCGCTGGTCAGCTGTTGGAAACTCGTGAGAACTAAACTTTAGAGAATGTTGCTAGGGAAGTGTAGTCCAACTACAAAGCCAAGTAAAGAAAACACTAAGTTGTGTTCACTGTTCAGTTACAGCTTTCTGTGTAAAATGCTGCAGCCCCCTAGCAACAGTTTTTGAAGTTTAGTTTTAAGGAGGTTCCAACAATTGACCAATGCAATATTTTTCCAGTGTCTGAAAGAAAAGGAATTGAAACTGTTGGGAGAGCAAGGCCTACAAAAAACTTTTTGTGCCCTATTTATCACAGTTAAACACGACCTTATTTTGTCTCTTTGGCAAATTGTGTCTATAGTTCTTGTTTGTTCTATCTCTATTTTCTGAAAAACTGGGGATCTTCTAGTTTGTGGAAGAGGTATAACAAATGCACACATTTACACTTGTTTAAAAATTCGTCGTGGCACCTGTTAAGCTGCATCACGATTCCAATTTATTCTAACTCATCACAATACTAAATTTACTAAAGCCGCAAACGTTTAATGTTGAATTTCTCAGTTGTGCAAAAAGTGGAGTTGGAACAAACAAGGACTAAGGTTGCAAAATACTTGTATAGTTTAATGGAATGACTAATTGAAGCATGTGGCCAGATTGGGCACAGTTTGTACAGTAAGTTACTCAGAGTTGTTTTGACCTAGGATTAGGCCTGAGATTAGGCTTAGCTAATTGGGCGCAACAATCTTTTCATTGATAACATGACCATAGTAGCTTTTACAGAAAATGATCACGTTGGCAACAAAAGCTGTACCCCAAAGACCTTCTACTATTATTAACCCTCGTCCTGTGTGGCCTCCTCGGGAGACAAGCGAGGCCAATATTGTGGCCTACATACTGCAAACCGGGTCCTGCGGGAAACCAATATATTGTAGCAACGGTGCTACTCGTGTTTTGTTTATTCGGTTGCCACGACTGTCATTTATATTTTCTCGCTTAGATTACTGCAATTCCCTTCTTGCGAACTTACCAATGAAACCTGAAAACAAAATTGCAACGATTTCAAAACCAAGCTGCTAGAATTGTCTTAAAGAAGAAAAAGAGTGAACACATTACCCCTATGCTTATTAAACTGCACTGGTTACCAGTTAAGTTGCGAATCCAGTACAAAATAGCAGTTCTGTGCTACAAGTGCTTAAACAAAAACTGCACCACCTTACCTTTCCACCCTGGCAGAGCCCTACTCACCACCTTGTTCTTTAAGATCAAGCGATCAGGGCCTTCTTAAGATTTTTAACAGCAGGTCAAAGAAACTAGGAGGCAGAGCATTTACACACTGTGCCCCGCACATCTGGAACTCACTATCAAAATCATTGCGAGAAGCATCTACCAAGCCAAAATTCAAAACTGGTCTAAAAACCTACCTTTTTAAAAAACACTTTCAGTTGTGAAGTCTCATTCCCAAGCCATTTATTTTCTCAATTCACTTTAATCTTGCTGTTTTATCGTTTAATTTCTGTCTTATAGTATGTTATGTATGTGTGTCTATGTATACATTGTATGTCTAGCAGAGAGAGAGGATGAGAGAGAGATAGTTGCAGATGGAGAGAACACGACTTTTCTGTAAAGCGCCTAGAGCAAATTGTTTGGATTGGGCGCTATATAAATGATCTTTATCATTTTTTTTTTTTTTCTACACTATTTTTGCGTGTCACCCCTACTATGTCTAACAAAATGGTATCGTCTGATTACGTTTATAACAATGCAACTATTCGTAACTATTCGTCATACTCAAGTAATAGTACTGACAGTCTGAAGTTTGAACTGGGGAAAATCTTGGGGAAACTTTTGACTTTGATGCAGGATGTCGTCTAGAGGTGAAATGAGAAGAAAGGGGCCATCTGCGTATTTGAGAAACCATTTCATGTCTGTAATGATGAATTTCGATGTAATCCTAGGCAGTCTACATAAGGGCATCTGTTGGTACGTTTTTCATCAAGGAAAACTGGGAGAAAATGACTAACTTTGTTGTTGGTTGTTGTCCTTATTTGATGTGATAATTAATTTGGTTAAACTGCTTTTCAGTACATGTATGTACTCTATGAGCTGGAAATCAAATCTCTTGCTAAAATTAACATCATAGTATGTGGAAGCTTTACATAGATGGAGGAGGGAGAAGGCAATGCCACGATACATGTGGTTGGTAAATTAAGCGCCTGGCTTAAAAAAATAATTTGCTCACCTGAATGGCCTGACGTAGGGACAAAAAAAAAAAAAAAGCGCAGAGGTCTTGAGAAAAGGACAAAACGTGTGGTAAAGGGCATGTAAATGGAGAAAATTCTTGATTATGGGCCTTCTTTTTAACAATAGAACTTACTCGATATCATCACAAGTACTTTATCCAAATGTCAGAGGGGTCACTTACGATTTATCCACAACTATTGTTGTTATTGCATCCTAAAGTAAACACGACACATGTGTTCAAAAGGACCCAATTGACCCGACCGCCGAGGTTCTCGGCAACATGTGAACGATCGGCTGACTGGCCGTTGGCTATGCCCGCACATAGGGTTGCGTGGACGAGTTCACTCAACGTGGGACGAGGGTTAAACTGCCAAGCAAAATAAATGTTACAATATGGCAAAAAAGTGAAAAGGCTCTAAGAGACAAAGCCCCGTGCAAGAAACGGTAAAGAGACCTAAGAATGAATCAAAAATGAAAAGGAAATACAACACAAGATTTTGTTCCAAGGGAGTCTTATTCAGGAAAAAAGAAATAATAAACCCAAAAAACTAGTACAAATGAAACAGAATTTTTAAAAAAACCATGTTTTCATCTTTTAAAAAAAAATTCCACTTGTCATGGGTCCCTTAACCAGGAAAAAGGCATGGCATGTCATTTTAAGTGTAGCATTTCTAGTTGGATCATCGGGAAAATTTTTGTTCCAAGCTTGTTCTAAGCACTGCTGTGACCTCACAGATTTTCTGTCCTTTTTTTGAAATGTACAGCAAAGTAAATATGATTTTTTTTTCTTTTTAGATACTTTGTGATAGCTTTAACCTTAGCCGTATGTTGTAATGTTTAATCAACACCACACTTCTAAAGTACAGCTTTATTAGGATACCCTCTTTAAAAGTATGGTGTCCATCGAACCCCAGTAAAATTGTCTTTAGGAGTGTGGTGTAACTGGGACCCCAGGACGTATGACTGGCAATAAAATCCTACAATAAGATCATCTTACAAGTATAGTATTTGTGAGACTCCAGGATGTACGGATAGGAATAGTAAAAATGCATGTGCATTGGTGAGCATGCATGTGCATATTTAAAAATTTTATCAGTATGGGGAGATAGGCAGTGACATTATTGAGGAATACCGGGAATTTCAAGAAAAATAATTACAAACATTTTTAATTGCTTCTGGCCCATTATACCCGTGACGTAGGATGAAGATTGGCATTTTCAGCTTTGACATGTCTTGTAGTTTACTGTTTACATGTCTCTGATCAGATGTTGAACAGTATGATAACAAATGCACGCCCAACCAGAGCTGAAGCCAGCGACGTTGCCAATGCTATACTGGACGGTGCCGACTGTCTTATGTTGTCTAAAGAAACAGCCATTGGGAAACATCCTGTGAGAGCTGTTAGCGTGTTAGCTCAGGTGAGGAGTGTAATGTTTGTTAACTCAGGTGAGGAGTGTGATGTCTTCTCTTTCTCTGTCTGTCTCTCTTTCTCTCTCTCTCTCTCTCTCTGGCTCCCGTTTGGTCTTTCTCCTCTCTGTTGTTCTCTCTCCCTTTCTCTCTCTCCCTCTCTCTTTCTGTCTTGGTCTTTCTAGCTCTCACTCTCTCTCTCTCCTCTCTCTTTCTTTCATACACACCCCGGAATGCCTTCCCCGATGTAATAAAATTTTAAAGTTTGAATCGTTTAATTTTTTTTTTGTTCATCACAGATTTGTAAAGAAGCTGAGAATGCCATCTACCATGCTAGAATGTTCAAAGAGTTACGACATGCCACATCTCTCCCAACCGATAATGTCCATGGTACCTCCATTGCCGCAGTGGCTGCCGCTTTGCGATCCCAGGCTTCAGCCATCATCGTAGTCACCAACTCTGGAAGGTATGGCCCTCTATATTGTTAAGTTTTGTGAATTGATGGGGGTAGAATTATAAGGGATCTAAGTGCCATTTGACATCTTTGGAGAAATAAGAAAAAGCATTATTTCAGTTTAAAATGAATTGCGGGCATGACTGGCAACTCGTCATGCATGTTCCACACTTGCCCATGCCATATTTTTGGGGTGTTTTGCAGTTTTGGGCTGTCTGCTAGATGTGTTCACCTGTTAAGCTTATTGATCAATAATGTACATTAATAGCTTCCTATTGACAAAATATTACCAAAAAAAAAAAAAAACACACACAGAAAATCTGTACTGTGGGGTGGCAGCAAGGCTTGCAGCCAAGTCAAAATGTGGCAAAAAGAAAAAGTTGTATGTAGCAAAGCCTTGGGTAAGAAACAATACAGAAATGACACAACACACAATACAGCACAAAGGAGAGGGTAAGACAAATCAAGCTTTCGGTCATTTTATTGTATTGTTTCTCTGGCTTTGCTATACACAACTTTTTCTTTTTTCTGCATTTTGACATTGGTTTCCTATTGCATTTTTAGTATGATAATAATAAAAAAATAATGGATATTATTACAAGTACGTACATCCCCCATGTTTTTTGCGCTAGAGAGCTCCTTCTAAATGCTCAGTAACACCAGCCTTAGTTAATTGTGATTAATTATTCTTTTAGATTTTCTTTTTCTTCTCTTGCTGTTTTTTGGTTGAAAGGATAGGGGGGCAGGGTTAGGGATACGATAAGATTTGGGGTTGAGGATAAGGACAGGTTAGGGATAGTTCGTATACGTTCAAACCCCCTAGTGCAAAACTCTTGGGTTGCGTACGTACTTATGATAACAGCAAAAAATAATAGTAAATTCCGAAACATGCATCTGTTTTTTTTTTCTTTCTTTCAAATTTTTCGAAACGTCAGCAAGTGCCTTGAACAAAGACAGGAGTTTGATGATGCATTATTTTTTTGCTTTGTTGTGGCTCTTTTTGCTTCATCACTTTGTTCACCAAGCTGCACTGTCTGTCTACAGATCTGCCGCTCTGATAGCCCGCTATCGCCCTCACTGCATCGTCATCGCCATTACCAAGTCTCACCACACGGCACGATGTCTCAATCTTTACCGAGGGGTTTTCACCGTTCTTCACACTGGTAGGTACCGTACTGCTGGATGGAGCAATCTTCATATTATAAGGGAAGTCTGGTTTGGTTTGGCTTGGTGACAGGAACAGGAACCAGAATTCTAGCACATCGGACATCCCCAAAAGTGCTTCTCCCTCTGCTCCAAAATCCACTCGAGGGTTTTCTTACTGATGGTCCCAGTGGCCAGCTGGTTCCGCCTTGTCGCACATCCTTCCCTCACCCTGCCTGTACTCCTCCTTAATCATTGTAGTAATGGGGGAGCGGGGGGCCATCTCAGTGTCTTCTTCCGCTGGCAATCGGATGGTGATCATCTGCAGGAGCTCTTTCCTGTCGTGCTGCAGGTCTCCCCAGCCAGCAATGATGCCAGCAAGTAGATCGGCCGTTTCATTGCCTCTAACACCAGCATGGCCCGGGCAGTATCTCCATGTGAGGACTGCTACTACTAATACTATTACTACTATAAAGGAATTAAGGCCTCTAATGTAACCATGAAAGGCGTTTTAACCACTGAGCCTAAAATTCTACAAAATATCATATTACACATGGAAAGGCATAAAGGTGTACATGGGCATATTTTAAAAGATCGTGAAGTTTGCTATATTTTTAATACTTTCGTTGATTTTGAGCCACAATTGAGTTGAACAGGAGAAAGTGTACCAACATTTTCCTCAACGTGCCTGCAGGTTAAGCTTATAAAATTTGGACCGGATCACAAAGCAATTTTGTCAAGTCCAATCGAAAAGTATGATCGGGAAGACCGTTCTTCACTTCATACTATGGTGTCGAGCGCTAGGTGGAACTGATCTGTTGTTATCTTTTCTGACCTTCTGCTGGGTCGGCTAGTATAAATAATGATAGCTGTTCCTAGGGGAGCCAAATTTAAAACTTATTTTATATTTTTAGCAACTTTAAAACCAATGACAGGCTTGTTTATAGCTTCCATTTATTGGATTTAATAATTTTGTGCAAATTCATCACAAGAATTAATGGTATAAAATTGCCCATTTAATCATTTTGGTGCAAATTCATTATAAGAATTAAGCGTGTCAAATTGATGTAAAAAGAGATCAGTTTCTGTTTGGCATGCCCAGAAAACCTGTCAAAAATGTGTAAAGACAGTGTTTCTGCGAGCATTTGATGACTATCTGGCAATTTGATTCCGCAGGTGCCAGTTGTGATGAATGGTACATGGACATTGACATGAGAATACATTATGCCTTGGAGTTTGCCAGAGAACGAGGCTATGTCAAGCCAAATGACAAAGGTGAGCAATTGGGAAATGGCATTTATTGAAACACAATCAAGATCATTGAACTCGCATATTTCTCTGGGTTGGGTGTATTCATCAATGTGAAAAGGAACTGTGAACTATTCAAACTATTTACATACATTACATCTTTTGACATAGACATAGGCATGCATAAAGTACATACAGCTCTGTTTTGATGATATAAGATAAGGTAAGATGAATTAAGCATCACTTTCTTTATCCCATGAAGGAAATTTTCTAATGACAGCCTTTTTACATGAAATGGCATGGCTGTCTATTTTGAAAAGCATTTGTATGCATGCAACCCCCCCCCCTGCGCCCACCCACCCCCATCAGCCATCACTGACCCTTCCCGCCCTGCAACCCGTTTTGTGACATTAGTGGGTCGGGTGAGAGTGTGGGGATAGTCATCATACTGGTATTCAAAATTCCCACCACAACGACTCATTTTTATTTATTTTTTTTTGTCCTGCCCACCAGCGGTCCTAGTGACGGGTAAACAGTCGGGCCCCGGCTCCACCAACACTGTCCGAAGCATCATCATTCCTCATCCGAATGAAAAACCCCACTATCTCAACATTCCCCACACTCGGGAACATCTCGGGCTGTCGGACAAGGAGGAAAGTTTCAGCGAGGATGAGATGGCTTACATTGAAGAAGGCAAAGTCATATTTTCATGATGCTTTTTTTTTTGTGATATAATTTCACAAGAGACCAAGGACTATCGTCATATGGAACACTGGAAATTTGTTATACGACATTTTGGTTAACCAGATATGGACCCACGACACGCCGTGTCCTTTCTGAAAGAAGCTAAGACCTACAACTTGATTAAAAAATTTTTGTACTCATTTACTAAACTCTTGTTAGATCTATACAAAACAACTTTTGAGAATTATACCAATATGATAAGATTTGTACCTAACTATTTAATTCCACTTGTGAAATTTAAAGTGATGAAGTTCTGAATACCAAACATAAATAAGGTACCCAAATAGACCGTGAAAGGGGCAAGGTGGCCTTTATCATGCTGACGTGCCATAAAACTCAAACTCACAACTCAACATTTTGCTTAACAGTTACTGCCCCCTGTCGCTAGCCAGTCTTGTCTTTGTATAAATTTTAACTCCCTTGGCTGCCACATGTTTTTTTCTGCCGTTAGCTGAACAGCCGATTGTCACTATCATGTTTAAACATAAACGTACACAAGCCAGTCTTGATTGGTCGGCTCAGAGGATGGTGAGTTCAGTTTTCAGTGAAACCTCGCATACTAGCCCACTAGTTGGAGCTCACTAAAACTCAATGCTGTCATGTCACCACCCAATTTGTTGACCAATCAAATTGGGCTAGTGCACGCTGGGACTTAGTCGTAGTGTGTATGTCCACAGCGCACTTGCAGTATTGATTTTGAGATGTATTGTGTACATGCACAGTGCAGTGAAAAGGGTTTAATCAATGTTCTTGTCGTTCTTTTCTCTCAGTTATATGCTGCATTTAGTGTTATGTCTTATTTTAACAGTCTTTATTTTACTGCGTTTTTTTTTTTTTATTCCCTCACTCCTTTTCTTTATCCCTTCTCCAGATCTCCACAGCCGTTGTCCTTCATTCACTTCTTCCTTTCTCTTTATCTGTTTCTTTAAAAGAATGTTTGATTATTGAAGATTGCATCATCTCTTGCTTTTAATTTAAAGTTGATGCATTGTAGATGTTGTTGTGACATTAGCGATATAGAAAGTTACCTCAGTAGACAATTGATTCCAATCTATCAAGCCATATAAAACAAGTTATTTCACACAGCTGATTCCAGTTCATCTAACTAAATTAAGTAACTTATTTCGCACAGCTGAATCCAAGTCATTTTACTCTATAAAGCAAGTTATTTCATACACTTATTCCAATTCATCTCAGTAAATAAAGCAATTTATTTCATACAGGTGATTCCAGTTCATTTTACTATATAAAGTAAATTAATTCACGCAGCTGATTCCAATTAATCTAACTCCATAAAGCAGGTTATTTCACACAGCTAATTTTAATTTATCTTACTTTATAAAGCACATTATTTCACACAGCTGATGCCAGCTTCCAACATATGAAGCAAATTAATTCACACAGCTGATTCCATTTCATCTTACTGCATAATGCTAGCTATTTTGCACATCTGATTCCAAGTCATCTAACTACACAAAGCAAGTTATCTCACAGCTTTAACATTCACGGAGTTAAACTGCAATATCCAGTGCTAATTTTCCCAAACTGTATCGAAAAAGTTTCATTCACACTTACACAATTTGTACATATTCAATGTGTATTTACCTAGGTCTTGAGAAAATTTTGTCTCTTCACTCTGCCAAAATATTATTTCCATAATTAAGAATTCTTTTCCTATATATGTACGTAATATACTTTAATTTCATAATGACTGTATTTCACTTTTGATTCTATGTTTCTCTAACATCTACATCGTCAATGTAAATGATGACAGGGGGAATAGTGTTACGAAGTCTTTTAAATTTCAAGATAACTGTACGTCAATACTAACTGTATGTTTCTGTTATGTTATCTATATCTGTTGATAAATATGACATGGGTCACATTATGGAATACAATGGCATTGAATTACCTGTGATCTGTTTTACAGTTCAGTACTGCACCTGTAAATGTTATTGTAATACTAATATCTCTGTCCGACTTTGTTTAATGTAAATTACTACAACTTTCTGGAAGAAGACATTTCCCATGAAAAACATTGATATCCCAGTCACTTAATGGGTGCTTTGATGCAATAACCTCATTCCCAGCTGAAAATTTTACTAGATATGGAAAGGAATTTTCAAGGTATTCGAATCCTAAAATTTATCAAGAAAATTTGTATTTCTATTTGATAAACATGGCTAGGATTTAGCAAGATGAAATATAACTAATATAAGGATGTAAAGTTTTCTTGGTGATTGTCTTGGCCTTCCGTAGTTAAAGAAAAAAAGCATGACTGCAATATTTGGCTTGCCAGAAGAAATGAGTTAAGTCAATAGGTGAATTTCTTCATAGGTGTTGCAGTTGTAAATGTTGGGAAAGTGGCTGGGAAGTTAGTATTAATTCAGGAAATGAAATTTATAATTTCATCTGCAATGATAATCATTACTAGTAAATGAATTGTAGATTTGATTTTTGGCATCATTTATGCCAGGACATATATCTAATTTTATTTCGTTTAGTGAAAGGCAGCCCTGTTTTTCAGTATCTGTTGGGATCATAATGATAGCATCAGAAATTATAATTTTGATGTTTTTTCTTGTATTTAATCAAGAATATTGATATAAGCTGTAAAAAGTTGTAGTATTAATTACTTAGATTTTGTGTTATTCATTTGCATTGAAATGTTTCTTGGAGGGTTCTTGCTAACATGTGAAAGTGACAAATACATGATGAGTAATTGCTGTATCGTTGAAATCACAAGCACAATTTACACATACAATTTGAAATATTCAATTTATTTTGTTCTTTTCATACCATCACTGCTCTACAATAATGGCATACGTCAGACTTGGTGAAAAAAGCAATTAACAGTTCATTGCAGTCCTGACTATCAGATGATATTAAAGAAAGAGAAATGTGCCAATAGGAAAATGTAATAATCCAATAGAATCATAATGGCAAGTCACCAAATGATAGGAAAAGAAACAATTTATTCTTAATGTCTCAAAAGTGTCAAAAATGACTCATGCCATTAGTGTAGAGCTGTGACCATGTGTGGAAGGTGTTGATGATGAAAGCCATCTCACCTGATAAATTCATAATCAGCGTGTCCAGCGAAGTCGGAAAGTCGGATTTTGGTCGGATTTTTAACTCACGGTCGGAAAAGTCGGATTTTGGTCGGAAAAATCGATATTTGGTCGGGAAAAAAAATATAAAGTGTTGCCGATAAGGGGAAAAAAATTATCGCGCAGAAGTTGGGGAACTATTTTTTTAGAAAATGATAGCCAAAATATGGCAAAAAAAAAAAGTTGTATGTAACAAAGCTCACATAAGAAATAATATAGAAACGATATACATGTAATAAAATGCAAAGGAAAAGGGAAGATTTTGGTATTACTTCATAGGCGAGGCTTTGCTCCGTACAACCTTTTCTTTTTGTCATATTTTGACTTTGCTGCAAGTCTTGCTTTGATCCCACAGATTCTCTGTGCTTTTAGTAATATTTCTCTTAGAAAATGATAGCAGACATGGCAGTCTGCATTGGCAAAAATAAATATAATAATAATAATAATAGAGATCATTTATATAGCGCCTTATCCCTGATTCGGCTCAAGGCGCTGTACATTTTATAAACACATTATATGCACAATCAGTCTTATAAGCACAGGAAAAACACAAAGCATGTTACATCAAATGAACAAATGTATACCGTCATACAATCAGAAGATCATTTTGTCGATATTAGATGGATGGGGATTGGTGGGCCAGTTTAAACAAGTGTGTCTTTAAGGCTGCCTTAAACTCTGATTCTGACTCGATGTTTCTGATTTTCTTGGGGTAGGTTGTTCCATATTTTAGGACCTGAATGGTTAAAAGATCTCTCCCCTACTTTCTTCAATGGTCTGGTGAGAGTTAACAAATTTTGATCACCCGATCTAAGGGAACGTGGTGAGACATATTTTGGAATCAGGCTGGACAGGTATGATGGTGCATTATTATGAAGAGATTTATGGCACAATAATATAGGCTATTTCATAACACAACCAACATTTTGCTGGACTTTCTCAACTTGGAAAACGGTGTCAAATTACCAGTTCTATGCCATCACCTCATATATATTACATTTTACACAGCTTTTCTTTGTTGTCGTGTTTTTTCTCCACAATTAAACTTGCACTCATGTTGCACAGGACTAGTAAACAAAGATAATACATTTCAAGTCAATATCATTTGTGGTTTTGCAATAAGTGTTTTCAGAGAACATTGCCTCCTGAGCAAATATTTCAACATAACCTACCTGATGACAAAAAATAGCATAATGTACCATAAAAGGCTGCTAGGTCTGTATTAGTTTTGTACTCCTTTTGATGTGAGTCTAAATATTTAGAATTGACAGTGATAATTTCATAGATATTACAAAACTCAGGGCTCCAGAGACACAAGGTATATTGTAAATTAGGAATGCAAATGCAACTCTTGAATCATTGTGACAAAGCTTAAAAATCAGTCACTCAGATTCATATGAATTTGCTTGCCTATGGACAGAAGTCTACATAATCATTACCGTTTCCTAAAACTAGTAATTGTCTTTGAGTACTTTTTGAGAGCAGCAAAAAACTGTTTTATTTTAGCACAACTGGTCTAGTTACAATAAATTTTTGAAAGTTTCCTCTTCAGTTATATTTGAGCTTAAGAGTGTGTAACCAAGATCATTTGATGTGGCTTTGAATGTAGTTGAGTATATAATAAAAGATCAGATTTTTAATTTTTGAGCTACTACAATTCTAGGGAACGGTGACAGTGTTTGGTACTGACATTGGCAGTGTTATATAGTATTACATACCCCAGGACATTAGAAAAAAACATGTACACAGCTTTCTCTTTCTATTGCAAATTAGGAAAGCCAATGCCACTCCATGGTCATTTTGATGAAAGCTAGATCTATGTACACACATGTGCGCATTTAGAATTAGCATTGAAAGTGTCATACATTCTCATGTTAGTGGAAATACAGTTATTTTTTCTGTCTTTTATTATAAGTTAGGGACATCCTTTTTCTATCAACTATTTCACTGTTATCAGCTAGTTTTAATATTGTTGTATACGTACCAGTGTGTCGCGAACTTAGTTCTTGTTTGTTCCAGCTTCACTTTTTGCACAACTGAGAAATTTGATGTTAAACGGCTTTAGTATTATGATAAGGAGTTAGAATAAACTGAAAGTGTGAAACAGCTTGATAAGTGCCACAACATATTTTAAGCTAGTGTTAAAGTTTGCATTTGTTGTATATCTTCTGCATACTAAAAGATCTCCAATATTTTTCTGAAAATGGAGATAGAACAAACAAGAACTAAGGTCACAGTATGTTTCCTAACAATCTCAATGATTAGTCAGTATTGCATGACATGGTATTTATACTTGCAGCGTAGGACACTGTGTCATTTATGCAATTTTTGTCTTGTTTTGGCCAATGTTGTGCTCTTTTTTTTTTCTTTTTTCTTTTTTTTAAATTGGCTCCTTCTGGCCCCTCTCCGCTTCCCATACTCTGTCTCTCCAGCTTCCTGTCCCTTCTCCTCTCCCAGTCTCTCTCTCTTTCCCTCTTTTTCCACATGTTGTCACTATTCCTTAAAACTGTGGTAATCAGTTTTGGCTGCCTTATACAGTTATAGGAGAAGCAAAAGTCTGTTTGATTTTAACCCAACTGGTCCAGATACGTTGAATTTTTGAAAGTTTGCCATCTGATTATTTTTTAGCTTAGGAATCTAAAACCTAGATCATTCACTGCAGCTTGGAACATAGTTGAATAAATATAAAAATCAGTTTCTCAAATATTTTAGTTATACAGTGTTACTGTTAGGGAAATGTTGACATTTTGTTAATGTGATCATTTTCTATAGCATTATATAGTACAAGAGGCATCAGGAATGTGAAAAATAAAGCAGTTTGGCACAGAATATACCACAATCTAATCTGGTCTGTTGGAAGCTGCTAAAATTTAGTCGATTCTTGTCATAGAGCTGAATGATGCGTCACTGACGCATTGGTTGGTTTTCTAATGTATAAAAAGCTGGGAATGTGTCAGTGAAGAACATAGTCTTCAGTGCACCTGAGGAGCCCATGAAAATCAGCAGTAGACTTTTTTGCAATGTTTTTAAGTGGGTGGGTGCAGTGTCCTCTTCATTTTTGTTTAATATAATTAGTCTTTTGAAAATTTAAAATAGTCAAGTGTATTGGACTTTTTTAGACAATTGGTACTGTTACATGTATTATTCATGAGAGAATCTTTGACTTGGGATATGATATTAATCCGATTTTAGGGCATCTGAAAAATTGTAAGACAATAGACTTATATGCAACCCTTATATTTGTAGAGGTTTTAGTCATTGTTATATTCTTTAACCTTTTCGCCTTGCATGGCTCACGCATTTCACCTGCCCTCTAAACATGCTTATTCCATAGTAATTATCTCTGCTGACATGATGGGGATAGTTTAAAAATCCACCAAAAAAAAAAATCTTCTGATAAATCTACGTTATGGCAGTAGTATCAGTGTACAGGTTATTAAGAGCAAATGTACTAGATACATTAAGGTGAGACAGCTAGCGCAGTTAGTGCGCACAGATTTTGCACTGCCACTGGTGAGGTCAAAAATTGGCAAAACGAAAATTTGTATGTAGCAAAGCCTTACGTAAGAAATAATATCCAAATGATACAATAACACGCAAAGAAAATGCAATCCAACAATAAAAAAAAATGTAGAATGTGAAATATTTATAGAATATTAAATCAATACGATGACATCTTCAAGTCCTGATTTGTATTTCCGCAGAGCAGTACGTCAGCCAATGTCTAACTGTGAATGCGCGAAAGTCATGTGCAGTGCCGTATTTTACAAAGCCAGTATAAAAAAATTACAATATTTAATTTTGTACAGTTCCCCTATCACTGTAGAACTTTGTTAAGAGTAGAAGACAGGAATATATTTGTTTTGTATGCAAACATACATTGTGCAGTGTATAAGGTGAGACTGCAAACTCAAGCTTTGAGCATTGCAGCATGAAAGGTTGGTCAAAGAGTCCCTCAACCGTATCATGCAGATTATCGACCTGTTGTAAAGTGGGTCGCTCAAGCGTTGCACAAGGCGATGCGAAAAGATTCATTTCTTCATGCTATTGGATGTAAAAAAAACAATTTATTTTGTTCGAGCGTCACTTTCAGTGTATTGCCATAATTACCTACAGCAATTTGTTTTGTTTTCTTTTTTCAAATATATTGCCATAATTAGTATATTTTTACCATAATGCACAGCATATGGGCCACATTGCAATTTTTTTTCAATATCAGTTTGATGCAAAGTGGTTGTTGTCATGCCGGCGGGCTGTTTAACCCAAACTCAAACTCAAACTATATCAATATTATGTCCATTTTCTAACAGCCCGTTAAGTTTGCTGATTTTCATCGGTTTTTGGATTATTATTTTTTTTTGGCTGAGGCTTGAGGAAAGAAAAATGAACAGCCTTTTTGGAAAGTGTATGTTGATTTGGTTACATACTAATTACTACGCAACAACTACATTGCACATATGCTTATAATTTCTGTTTGAGATGTGCCTACTTTTTATTGACAAGCCACAGACATCCCTGTCATATTTTTGCCATAATGAACGACATGTGGGTAACTGCCATTCCTTTTCTGTATCAGTGTCAACTCCTTATGTCACCACTGTTCCCTAATTGTAATAAAAGCTCTTTGGCTACTTTTCAAGTTTATTTTAGCGCATTGTGGTCAAATTACTGTTTGATGAACTTTTGAAAGTTTGCTGTTCGATATTTTTCGGCGTAGGAGTCTCTAACCAAGGTCATTCGATGCGGCTT
Organism: Onchidella celtica; assembly: GCA_963931925.1. Lineage (NCBI taxonomy): Eukaryota > Metazoa > Mollusca > Gastropoda > Systellommatophora > Onchidiidae > Onchidella > Onchidella celtica. The sequence continues at coordinate 24,718,229 of OZ007581.1, read as the reverse complement.
TGAATGTAGTTGAACATAGGAGTCAAAACCAAGATCATTCAACGCAGCTTTGAATGTAGTTAAGAATATGAAAATGGATTTTTGATATGTACAATATGTATATGTTTAGAAATTGCAGCGATCAAGAAAAAGTAATATGATCACGAAGAAGCTGAACTTTTAATCCTTTTTCCAGTACATGTGCATAGTATACATGTATCTCAAAATTTAATAAATTTACGTCATACATCTGTTTTGACTCAATAATATTATATTATTATCACACCTTCTTTTACCAGCCTTTGTTAATATGTGTTTGATGGTTTGCTTTTTGATTCATGGTACAGATATATCTTTATGTATGCACATTGCATTGTCAAATGGATGACAATCCTTTCATGCTATGATATAATATATGAGTGGATCTGGCGAAATTGTGCTTTGAAAGACCAAATGGATGCAACTTTCTCTCTCTCTATTTCTGTCTCTCTGTCTCTCCGTTTGCTCTTTGTAAGTCTTATTTCTTGACTCTTTAGATACAACCTCTGTTAGTCAGTCTGTCTGTCTGTCTCTCTCTCTCTCTCTCTCTCTTTTTCTGTCTCTTTTCTTAGTAGGTTTTATTTTTTGACTCTTCAGATGCAACTCCCTCTCTCTCTACTCGTCTCTCTTTCTCTCTTTACCCTTTTCTATCTCTCCCTCGGCCCTTTCTCCCCTCTCTTTTGTTGTTAATACATGTAAATGATAATCTATAATGCTCTTGTCCAGAGCCCTACTGAACTACCCACGGCTTCTCTCTGCGTTTACCTTTAGTTAAGCTATTTTGGTGTCCTGGAGTAACATGAAAAATTTATATTTGAATCAGAGTATTTGAGGGTTAATTTTTTTTCTTTAATGTATGCTCTACGTTATCGTATCGCTTATTTGTGCTTGAGTCACTGTGCCACCTGCCATCTTCAATGCATTGCTTGATCTGTGAATATACAGCACTGTCTGTGCATTAACTGTCTTTATTCGTTAATGAATATTTATTTCGTTTGTGAAAGTTTATTGTTCGCCTTTAATGTCTGGGCCACATTATGTTACCACGATTAACAGCCTAATGGGGGGGGGGGGGGGGGATCCATACCAAGCCCGGAACGCGTGTTTTTCGATTGCAATGCAGACCAGCAAATTCAGGAGCGGAGCAACAACAGACCCCCAAACACAGGTCATCGGCTAAGGGATTTCTCGTCCTATCGAACAATTGCCATGGGTGCTGCAACCTCTGGACTGTACACTCTAACCCTATAATGAATCTGAACGTCACCGAAAATCCCTGGGATGTGGGCGTGTTACTGCCCCGCTCCTGAATTTGCTGGTCTGCACTGTAATCGGCAAACCCGCGCCCGGAACGGCACAGTCAGCTGCTGACAGACAAGAAGCGCATACCATGATTTCCTATATTGTTTCAGTAAATCCAGGAAGATCCCATCATGCTAAGCCTGGTCAGGCAGTCAACTTCAGCTGCTATTTCTTGGGTGTACATTATGCTGGCAGCAACTAGCTGTGACGTTCGAGTAATATCCCCCTTAGAGAGACTTTGAGTGAGTAGCTACAAGGATTTACCCAATCCCACCCCGTTCGCGTTCAGGAACAATTGAAAAAAAAATTAAAAAATTGGAAAAACCCAACAGGTCGAAATTAGGTCAGCTGTCAAGGAGAAGTGATGAGAAGCGAAAGTGAACCAACATGAAGACGTCGAAAAGCAACCGTGCCGTAATTATCAACCACTCGCTTGTGAGTTTTGTTTTTGCTCGTTTTATCGACTATAGCAGCCTATGGGTTAGCGGAAAACGGTAAGCTGTCTTTTTCGGAAACTGGTCACAAATTAGTCGCAAAAAAGAAGTTTATTGTGAGCAATTTTACCAACATGAACATGACCTAAAAAACCACTACCCAAAAATCGAAACAAAATTTAAAAAAAAAAAAAATTGTGAGTCGACAGCACAGAGTTGGAATTATTTCACAGTCATCCGAGTTGAGAAAATCAACCTTCCGACCTACAGAAAGTTTTTTTTTTTATATATATAGATTTGGAGACTTCAAATGTTGGGGAAGTTGTTTCTTTTTTTTAGGTTGCTTTGTGTCACTGATTTTTAATCCGAGCGTACGTACTTTATGGCTGACCCCTCCCCCAATTGTACTGAGCAATCTTAAGCCAGGATGTGACCGGAGATATTATAATGATAATGGACAGTTTTCCTTCCCTGATTTAATTGCCGACAGAATCTGTCTTTAAACAAGGAAACAAAATTGAAGAAAACAAACACACACACACGAGATGGTCACCTTTATCATCAGGTGAACTTGCCAGATTAGCATTTCACTTCCTTAATTTTGTTAATATTAATTTCTTGATGGGTTACGCAATTATGACTCACTTCTGCGTGTCCAGAAATTTGAAGAAACAGGATGGCGAATGAATTGGTAACATTTTGTTAACCTTTTCCGTTCCACAGCTGGTTTCGCTTCCAGTCGCCAACTCATCCCTGAGTGATATTACATTTAGTTTTAAAATGGTATTTTAACCCATTCTGCTCCAGTTTGTTCCATTTGCTAACTTTAATTCATGATTATAAGTTTTAGAACAGTAGGCCCTATATTAACCCACTCTGTTCTACTGTTAGTTCCGAAGTCATATATTATAATTATTAGTTTTAGAACGGTATATGAACCAATTCTGTTTTCAGTAAATTCTACTTGCTGACCCCTATTCATGTATGATTACTAATACAGTATTAGCTTTTAAACTTTATATCCTACTAACCCATTCTGTTCTAGTTTGTCCCACCTCCATATATCCTAATCCATGCATGATTGTCACTTTTAAGACGGATTATCAACTTGTTCAGTTCTGTAGTTAGTTCTACTTATTTACCCCAAATTCGTTCACTGATTATCAGCCTTGAAACTAATGAAACAATACACATGTGTTGACTCTTTGCGTACCACAGTTAGTTCCACTGGCTGACCCTAATTTGCCTACGACTGTTAAAAATAGTAGTGTTTTGTTTTTTGGTTGTTTTGTCGGTATTCTTTATTATAAGCATGTGCAAAAAACAAACGATATGGAATCCAAAGGGCCATCCACCCCATAATTTCCTATATTTATTTTCCTAGTAAATCCGGGAAGACCCTATCATAGTAAAACTTACTACAGTATTTCTCAGGTGTACATTATGCTGGCAGCAACCAGCTGTGATTTTCCAGGCTTAGTAGATTGTTTTGCGCTAAGGGTGCGTGTTTTAAAGCCTTTTGCGACTCCAGAGCTGAAGAGCTTTACCGGAAATACTAACAACAGCCTTAATTAATTATTCTTTCAAAGTTTGTCTTTGTTTTCCTCCTGTGGTTTTTTTTTTAATTATAATTATTGAAAGGGGTAGGGTTAGGGATTCGATAATATAGGGTTGAGGACGAGTTCAGGGACACCTGCGTGCCCTCAGCACAAAACGCGCGGGTTACGTAGGCCGACGCACAAGCAACAACAATGTGATACCCCTTTCTCCATCTCCGCCCACCCCGCCCTAAATAATGATGAAGTTTTATTCCTGCTGGCTATATTTATTGTTTAAGACTCACAAATCTTACCAAACATTTCCCACCAGTTCATCCGTCAGAAGAAATGGCACTTTAAAATAAAATACAGCACAGTAAACGCTGGCGGGACTAAATTTTAATCGTTGAGTTCCCAGTGGTGTCCACAGACAGCACGATATGTGCATGTATTATGAGTTACACTGAATTTATTCGATGTGACACCCACATTAAAGATAATAATACTGTCATCAGTTTGGAAGTTTGCTCTAATGTATTTGTTTTTGTCTTAACTGTTATTGAGGTAGAATCTTCCAATGTAGAATCCACCCATCTATCTATTAATCTGTCTATCTAAATCTGCCCGCCTGCCTTCCTGTCTGTCTGTCTACGAACCTATCTTTTAGTTTTAAGTGTGTTTGTTGCATCTACCTATATGGAATTTTCCTATAATGCGAACATGCTACTACTAGTTACTCCTATCGATATCACTATGAGTAGATCAGACCCCCAGCCCCCCCCCCCTTTTTTTTTGTTTGTTAAAGAGATCATGATTACAAATCAATAATTCCCACAACCGATAATGCCGATAATTGTAACTGCGTAAATTCTCGACCCAAATTTCAATCGCTTCAGTTGCCAGTTAAGAAATGTTTACATGTACTTTGTAGGTCTACGACCCAAATCGGCAAAGTTGCCGGATATAATTTACGGTACCAAATAATGGATGAGAGTGTGCCACTACACATTTTACTCTGACACACATCATGCAAACTGATAAAGAGCTTTATCAGGGAACAAAACAAAACAGTACAAAACTGTTATCGTTGTGTATGTCTTACTTTGTTATCTTATACATGTATCATACGTGACTGGTGCGTGAACAACAATAACAACCAAAATAATGTACGTGTATAATTTATAAAGATAGAGTTAAATATCCGTCACAGTACGGCTTGCTTATGTGCATTCTCTTGAAGAACGTTCATGATTTCTATGACATGTAAGGGGTGTGTAGCATGATGATCACTTTAAATTTTACTTCACGTATGCCTACTATACTGGAGAGAGAGAGGGGAAGGGACACACAGACAGACATATGGACATACAGACCGACATAGAAGGCATTTGAGTGACATATAAAAATGAAATCATTTCTTTTCCTTTTTTTTTTTTTTAACTATCTGTGTCTAATTTTTTATTTTTTTTTAAACTTGCTTTGGCCATTTTGCCAACGAATAAGTTACCGTGGCCAATCAGACAAACCCAGTGCCATCTGCCAATCCTAGCCCTAACTCTTCCAGAAACATTCATTTTGCAATCAAGACTAAAATTATGTGACCATTTGATCCGAGAGGTCACTCTGAGAAAACTGTTGTTATCGAGTTCATTTATTTCTCCAATTTATGTTCGTCTTAAAAGGAGGAAATAATTAATCACTAAAACCAATATCAAATTATCTTGTTTAATGTTTCTTATTATTGCAAATCTTCTGAAAGTTAACGATAGGCCAATTGTGTGCAACTCAGTGTCTTTGCCAGGGTATTTCACGCCTGGGATGTCCTGCACAAAGATTGTTGACGTGGTGATATTATAGGCATACAAGGCCATGGGACAAATGGCGGCACACTGCACACCGAAAGTTGAAAAGGTTAGGTCGACGTGCACAGAAACTTTTCCACAGGCGTAGCCAGAGTGGAATAATAATGGGGGTGGAGAGAGTCTATTTGATGGTTTGGGAAAAGTCAGATCTCTCTCACAATCAATTCTTATAGCACAGACTATTTTTTTTTTTTTTTTGGATGACTATAAATAACAAATTCATGTCTTAGGAAAGAAACATGAAAACCCAAAATAAGATGAATAAATAAATAAATAAACAAATGATACTTCATGAGTGCATATAGTTCACTCAGACCAATGTATGTGCAGTAACAAACGTAACTCGTCTATTTGTAACATCTACATTACATGACAAAATAATTACAGAACCATGTATAAAAAGAAATAAAATCTGAAACGTGTTGGAGAACCATGCATAAACGTGATGATTAAATAATACTGTCTCAGTCTAGGCCTATCTATTACAGGCTAGTAAGGATTCTTGCTGTTATCAGTGTCAGATTCCCATATAATTATGTCGCGTTACTTTTGCCACATAAATGGTAAGAGAAGCTGGAATTTTTTAGCAGTGGGAAGAAGAGAGCACACATCTGCCTGTCGTAATCAAGCCAGCAAGATCATCAACATTGATGATAACATAGGCCACCACAACAATTATATAATACTAGCTGAGGTCCCCGGCCCTGCCCGGGATAAACCGGTTTGAATATTGGTTTCAGTTCTGGGTGATTATTATGGACCTGCGTCATCTTGCCTGTTCCTATTTGTTTATTATTTTTATTTTTGTTCGTTTGTTTATACGGAAGAAGATTCTATGCACTGCTTAGTTGATTTTTAAGTAGATCGAGGTAGATTTCTACATCTAGGGCTATTGATTGCACAAAATGCTAGATCTAGATCTAGTGTGTTTCCGAGTTTCCGGTCCATTCAATTTGAAGAGGATAGAGATCTATGTAAAAAAGATAGATGTGAGTGTGAAACGAAGGAAAGCGCTTAAAAAGGCTACTGGAGTTTTTTTCCGGCCGATTTTTTGTTTGATTTTTCTAAAATCAGTAGAGCATCAAATTTCAAGAAGTATTCCTTAAAAACCTCGTACGTTTTGCTCTGCATCAGCACAAAAAATTTCAGAACTCTGTGTGCTGTGGTCATGGAATGCATAGAGGTCAAAGTTTTCAAGTCCTCAAATATATATATATATAAGAAGAAGATAGATAAGACTGAACACAGAGATCATCCACTGGGCCTAGTAGTAATGATTTTTTTAAAAAAGTTAGGTGCCCAACATAACTTTGTGGTTTCTATCTACGCCCATGAACATTCGACACCCCTCTGTTGCGAAACAGTCACTGAATGAATTCATATTACACACTAAGTTTCGGTTCCTGTCCCCTGAAAAACTTGGCCTACTTTTAAAATTGATAACAACTGAAAGTTATATTTTTAGGACAGTTAAACACGAAACAGATTTCTGGAACCGGCATTCGAATTCGAGGGCTCCTTTTTCCGCCCTTTTCAAATTATTTATCATTAAAAGTGAACATATTTGTATCAATATTGCATAGCCTAGCCTACAGTGATACTCATTATTATCAAGATCTGTACTTTCCACTGGCAAACTATCCAAACAGGCAAGTGTTTTGGCCGCGTCTGTCGTCCTCTGCACGATTCAAAAGGGTGCAAGTAGATTTGTTTATGCAGTTGTTGACTTAAAACGTACTTTTTTTTTTTTACTTTAAATTATGGGCATGACTCATTCATGTGGCATAATGTGCAGATGTGGATCTAATAATGATGTGAAAAATTTATCGATGCATATGGTGCCTGTTTATCAACATTCATTCAGCGTTATTTAGCCTAGAATCTAGACTATCTAGATCTAGATTCTAGATCTAGAGATCTAGATCTACTAGATCTAGTCTGGATCTAGACTCTAGATCAGATCACGGTGAACAATGTCGCAGACAAGAGAGGACGTTTTTCACTGGCAAGAGCATTTTCTGGAAAAGCCATGTTGTGAACGTTTTTGTAATCCCAGTGTATTTGCACAGAAGGCATAGGCTTCAGTCTCAAGTGTACCTGGGCGGAAATCACGACAAAAGGTAGGAGAACATGATAATCAAATATGGGTACAGATAGAGGACTGTGTCGGGACCGTAAGTTTTGTTTGTTCAGTTCCACTTTTTGCACAGCAGAGAAGAACGACGTTTGCGGCTTTAGTACATGCCTATTCTAAACTCTAGACTAGATCTAGAATCTATATTTAGATCTAGATATCTAGATCTAGATCTGTTATGTTAAGGAATTAGTCCGGAATAAATCGCCATACGTCGGAACAGTGAGCAGCTTCATAGGTGCCACAATGCATCTTATCTGGCTATTTAGTATTGGCTCTAGAACTCTGGATAAAATGTTTTAACATTAGACTCTAGATCTATGCTTTCATACATCGCGACTTAGATCTAGATCTAGATCTAGTTCTACTTTGTTTTATCTCCATTCTTTGACAAGCCGGAGGTCTTTTGCTCGTAGAAAAAGCATAACAAATGCACACTCTCACATTTGTTTGATTATTTTTGGCCTATTTATTTGATATCCTTAGTAATTAGAATATAAAATGTACAGTCCATAGATTCTAGATCTAGACTCTAGATCTAGATCAATATAGATCTAAATCTGTATAGGATAGGCTAATTTGTTTCAAAGTCGATAAGCTGACATCAGCCTTTGTATTGAAAAGGGTGGGGCGACCTTTATTTAGGCGAACAGAGAGACAGCCTAAATCCATATAGTCTAGATCTAGATCGTCAGATTAGATTACAGGTCTAATCACTGCCTTTCATTATATCTTAATCACCGTTATTACCGGTATCATTCCTAGCGCTGTTGTCGGCCTAATTTTTTCATTGTTGTCGTCATCCTCCATTGTTACTTCATAGTCATGTAATGTTTTTGGTCACATTCTGGCTGTTTTAAAATTAAATAATCTTAATATCCCTGGGGGGTGGGGGAGGGAGGGGGTTGAAGGAAAGAATACGTAAAGTGTACGTGAGGGAAGAGGGTACCCCCAAGTCAAACGTTTGTACTTCCTGGATGGCCCCATGTCCCCCATGTGCCTGAATGTTTGAACGCCCGTAGAACTCATTTGTTGCCAAGTTTTGTGTGTCTGTGTTTGTATTACTATTAGTCTGGGATACATGCCCGTGCCGTTCCTAACAATAGGACAACATAACAAATGCGTTTGCCTGGCACTTGACGAAATATTATAAAAACCACAGAAAAACTGTGGGGTCGCAGTGAGGCTTAAAGCAAAGACAAAAATTGGCAGAAAGAAAAAATAATATGTAGCAAAGCCTGGAGTAAGAAAAATATCCAAACGGTACCATGAAACGCAAAAGAAAAGGGGAGACAAAACATCTCAATATTTCTGCCATGAACCTTTTTTTTTTTTAAGAAAACTTTTTTTGGTCTCCCCTTTTTCTTAGCGTTTCATTGTGTCGTTTGCCTGGTACTGTACCTCCAGATAAAATAATGTTAGTATTACACTAAAACTCGACGTTCCATGGAGAAACATTTGGCAGCGAGGTATATAACTTTTGCTCGGACCACTGTGACTAGATCTGAACAATTTTAATAACCATATTTTTTTTTACAATGAATTCTAAAAGAAAAAAAAAATTATAAATGGGACAGTGAAACCTTCGGTCGCCAGAACCTTCGCCAGGCGTCGAGGAAAAAAAAAGAGAATGAAAAGCTTGAGAAAAATTTGAAAGAATTTGCAAAAAGGAATAATAATGTTTGAAGGCTACTTAAATCTAGCTGTGCTGTTATAGACGCCTATCGTCCGATTGTATTGCATGCTTCTTTGCTACTTGTGCAGAATAAAAGGCAAGGAAATTGCGTTACCATAATTATACTATGGTCGGTCCCATAGCTAGTGTGAATAAACCAGTTTGTCGATCCTTTTTCCACGAACAAGATTCATAGCGTGATAAGCCGGAAGTCGTTGAGTTCTAAACGGTTGAACACTTTACTTATAGTGCAGGTAACACGCAATACGTTGTCAGTAAGACACAAATTGTAAACAGTTTATTATATTCTGCACGAGAACTACGTCATTGACAGCCAGTGTGCAGTAACAGGCATATTAAAGATGGTGGTATTCGCTATCTAACCAGTGAATTGACCCACGGGCAAACCATTCATAGCTGCGGCGGAAGGACGGTTTCCAGGTTAGACAGTGCATGCTACTTTATTCAAAGCAAATGAACTTTTTTTTTTTGAATATGCTACATATTAAAACTTGTGGCCAATATAATTGTGTCGATGAAACGTTCTTTAGATTTGATCACAAATTATGGGTAATAAAGCAGTCATGATCAAGACTGGTTGGTGTAGGACCATTGCCAAGGAATTTTCCAACTTTTAGCCATACTTTTCATCTTTGTTCACAAGCGAGTCCATTTCTTCTTCTTTGCTGAAGTTGTTCTTATTATCTGTTATATTTTGACACAGTGCAATTCCGGCCACTTTGATACATAATACAGCGAGTGAATGCAACTTCGAAGCTAATTTGCTTAAGTGCTAAAGGATCACTTCCGTTGCTCCAGCGAACAAGAAATGTTTTGCCAACTGCCTAGATTGGGCTTTGACATTCGAGTCCTATTGGGGTTAACGTAAGCGTCAGAGTTAGGTTTGACCAGCTGGGCCGATTACAATAATTTTTGGTTGGCGGAATGACCATGATTTCTGGAAATCGGCCACAAACAGCCAGCTGAATCTGTTATTATTTTAGCCTTTTAGCCAGCATGTCCGCTTTCAGAAAATTTTCAACTCATTAGCGCTGGTTGATAATCTTAGAAACTCAAGTCACGTTTGGACCCGCTCGGCGAAGTGCCTGTGACTTCAGTAACAAGTGAACATTTGAGAGTTATGGCTCAAGGATAAAAAAAAAAAAAGATTTAAAAAGACAATTCTATAATCTTTTTCTGCTCTGCGGGATAAGGGGAGGGGAAAAGTGACTGGGGGTGGGGTCAGGGGCAGTAGATCAAATGAGTGAAATCAGACGTTAAAAAAAAGCGATAATGAAGGAAAGGAAAAGTTATATGCTGCTAGGAGGTGGTAGGGAAGATAGTTGATCCATGTTTTGTCGGTAGTCATGTCCCAAGATTGAATCATGCTCGTTTACTGATGGCTATAGTTTGAAACGCAGAGACGGTGTGTAAATGACACACTAAAAAAAAAAAAAACGTTCATCCTTTCTGTTGTGATGTTGCTATGTTTATGTGCTTTGTATTATTTTCATCGCTCGTCATGGACTGTTTGCTTTATCTGTTTGTCTAACTGTCTGCTATCTGTTTGTGTTACAGGTCACGCATCTAATCATAGTTACTTCAGTTGAATGTTGAATAAAGCCAAGATAAGTGGCTAGAAACAGGCTTCAGACTTTCTGAATTTCATTTATTCATATCAATTTATTCAACATTACAACATGGAGCGATTTCTCCGATCTGAGAGGTTCAACGCGGAACCAAACACACCAGACGCATCCAAACGCTGGAATCACTGGCTGCGAACCTTCAACAATTTCCTGTCATCTCTACGACAACAATCTCCCACTCCTACTCTTGATGAACTTGACTTGCTGATAAACTTTGTTGACCCCTTTGTATATGAATACATCATCGACTGTCCCACATTTGCCTCTGCAGTGGAAGTCCTGAAAAATATTTATGTTAAACCTGGAAATGAAATATTCGCTCGGCACATCTTAGCAACTGCCAAACAAGAACCAGGGCAGACACTTGACCAATTCTTGCAGAGACTGAAGATTCTTGCAAAGGAGTGTGAATTCAAAGCTGTTTCAGCCGACAAAAACAGAGATGATTTCATCCGAGATGCTTTCATCTGTGGCCTCTCTTCAAATCAAATCAGACAAAGACTCCTTGAGAATAAGACATTAGACTTGTCTACTGCTTTTGATCAAGCTAGATCACTAGAAATGGCTGAAAAACAATCCCAGACATATAACAATGTACCATCTTCATCATCAGTGCCCTGCGGCAGTACCACCACTCCATCCACCGACGAGAGTGATACACTATCAGCTGCAACCAGTTCCAAATGCTTCTTCTGTGGTTTTCAACGGCATCCCCGATCAAAATGCCCTGCTTGAGAGGCAACTTGCAAAGGCTGTGGGAAGAAAGGACATTATCAAAAGGTGTGTCTATCAAAAGGAAAACGGAATGTCTTCGCTTCTGCTGCTGATCCCATCTTTAATTCGGCCTTCACTGCTGCCGCCCCCTTAAGTCTTCAGAAAGCCATTATCAAAGTCAAGGTCTTTGACACTCCTCTGAAGGCACTGATAGACACGGGAAGCTCTGAAAGTTTTATCTCAGCAGACAAAGCTCAATCTATGAAGTTCAAGACCTTCAAGTCTAGAAAAGAGATCTCCATGGCTTCCACGAATCTCTCAAGTACAACCAAAGGCCATTGTTTCGCTACTCTGGAATATAATGGCGAGACTTATCAAGGAATAAAGCTCTCTGTTCTACCAGGACTGTGTGCTGACCTAATACTGGGTCACGACTTTCTAGGTCAACACAAAGGACTTGAAATGACTTTCAAAGGCCCCAGGCCTACATTCTCTATCTGTGGCATAACTGCTGCAAAGGTGGAACCTGCCTCTCTGTTCAAGAACTTGCTTCCCGATTGCAGACCTATAGCTACAAAGTCATGACGGTTCTCTACACCAGATAGACAATTCATAGACTCTGAAGTCCAAAAACTGCTTGCTGAAGATGTGATTGAACCTTCTGATTCTCCGTGGAGAGCGCAAGTGCTGGTGACAACAAATGACCGGCACAAGAAAAGAATGGTAGTGGATTATAGTCAGACTATCAATCGTTTCATCCAGCTTGATGCATATCCTCTTCCTCGAATAGATGAGATGATTGAGGAGATCTCGAAATATGAGGTGTACAGTACAGTAGACCTTCGCAGTGCCTACCACCAAATTCCCATAAAGGAGGAAGAGAAACTCTACACTGCCTTTGAGGCCAGTGGAAACCTCTACCAGTTCAAACGTATTCCATTCGGCGTCACTAATGGAGTCGCTTGCTTTCAACGCATCATTGACGGCATCGTCAGAAATGAGAAGATCAAAGACACTTTCGCATATTTAGACAATGTCACTATCTGTGGTAGAAATCAGAAGGAGCACGATGAAAACTTCTCTCACTTTATGAAGTGTGCCGCTGAGTACTGCATAACTTTCAATGAGGACAAGAGCATCCTTTCTGCCAGAGAAATCAAGCTGCTTGGGTTCCTGGTTTCCAAGGGCAGCATCCAACCTGACCCTGACAGACTACAACCGCTGCGAGATCTGGCTGACCCTCATGACGCAAAATCACAACGGCGGGTTGTAGGCATGTTTGCCTACTACTCTTCTTGGATCCCAAACTTCTCTGACAAAATACATCCTCTTGTCATCAACCACAATTTTCCATTACCAAAGGAAGTGAAATGTGCTTTTGAACTGCTGAAGAGAGAGATAGAGAATGCTGCTGTTACTACCATTGACCAGGATATCCCTCTTGTGGTCGAAACGGATGCTTCTGACATAGCGATAGCAGCTACCCTGAATCAGAATGGGAGACCGGTTGCTTTCTTTTCAAGAACACTAAATCACAGTGAGAGGAAACACTCATCCGTCGAGAAAGAAGCATATATGCCATTGTGGAGGCTCTCCGAAAGTGGAAACATTATTTGCTTGGAAAACATTTCAAACTTGTGACTGACCAGAAAAGCGTTGCTTTTATGTACAATAACACTCAGAAAGGAAAGGTGAAAAATGACAAAATCCAGAGATGGAGAATTGAACTGTCGTGCTACAGCTATGGTGTAGTATACAGACCTGGCAAAGAAAACCATGTAGCAGACGCCCTCTCGAGGGGGTACTGTTCTACTGCTAACTGGAACGCTGAAGCATTGCAAGATCTCCACAACACACTATCCCATCCTGGGGTTACGAGGATGATGCATTTCGTCAAATCCAGGAACCTCCCTTATTCACTAGATGAAGTGAAGAGAGTGTGTGCAAACTGTAGAATCTGCTGTGAACTAAAGCCTTCCTTCTACAAATCGACTGATGCTAACCTTATCAAGGCCACTCAGCCTTTTGAACGCCTTAGCGTGGATTTTAAGGGGCCTTTGCCTTCTTCCTCGAGGAACAAGTACCTTCTGACAATGATTGATGAGTACTCCCGCTTCCCCTTTGCTTTTCCATGTGCTGATATGAGCGCCTCAACCATAATCAAATACTTTTGCCAACTCTTCTCTCTGTTTGGAATGCCATCCTATGTGCACTCTGATAGGGGCGCTAACTTCATGTCCAGTGAGCTCAAAGATTTCCTTCACAACAAAGGTATAGCTACTAGTCGCACTACTCCGTACAACCCTAGAACTAATGGGCAAGTGGAAAGATTGAACGGTACGCTCTGGAAGACAATAACGCTTGCGCTAAGGTCTCGTGGCCTAGAGACCCATCAGTGGGAGCTCCTTCTCACAGATTCACTTCATTCCCTAAGATCTCTTCTGTGTACCGCAACAAACGAAACTCCGCACGAGAGAATATTTCGCTATAACAGGAAATCCACAACTGGTGTAACTCTTCCAAGCTGGTTAACTACTTCTGGTACTGTGCTCACGAGAAGAAACGTGAGGACTTCGAAGTATGACCCCTTAGTAGAAGTTGAACTGTTAGATTGCAATCATCTGTATGCTCATGTCAGACTTCGTGATGGGAGGGAGACAACAGTGGCTCTGCGCCACCTGGCACCAACTGGAGACACGACTACACCGCATACTCACACTGTTCCGAATGAAACGGCTCCTCCGCCGACAAATAATGACTTAAATGTGAATGACCAGACAAATCAGATAATGCTTGTTCCTACACCAGCTGTTATGCAGACCGGTACGCAAAATCGTAGCTTGGGTCTAACAGACTCTCTAAACACCCCAGATAGTAACCCTTCAACTTCACTCAGAGAAGAAAACTCTGAGATTCAACCTGAAACACCTGATGAAAGTAGACCTAGTCCAAAATGCCGTCCTTTTGTTCGGACCAGGGCTTATAACTTACGGAACAGAGAAGCTTGAACTTTACAAACAATCACCAAGACTATTTCTATGCCTACTTGATGCAATTTGTGACGATAACGTTTCAATGCATTTTTGTTCGCTAGTATTAATTGGATCACGAAGAAGGTATTGGATTGGAATCCCCAGGGCAAGAGATCAAGAGGAAGGCCGCGCGGAACGTGGAGAAGAGCCAGAGAAAATGATGTGCAACGAAGCGGAAAGACTTGGAATAATGTAAAGAGACTGGCCCATGATAGAGAGGGATGGAAAGTGTTTGTTGGTGGCCTATACCCTGATCCAGGGTGAGAAAGGCAATGATGATGATGATTAATTGGCGGTCACTGTAATTTTGAAAATCATTCCTTGTGTTTAATGACGTCCCCTTTTATCTGAGGGGGGAAGAATGTTGTGATGTTGCTATGTTTATGTGCTTTGTATTATTTTCATTGCTCGTCATGGACTGGTTGCTTTATCTGTTTGTCTAACTGTCTGCTATCTGTTTGTGTTACAGATCACGCATCTAATCATAGTTACTTCAGTTGAATGTTGAATAAAGCCAAGATAAGTGGCTAGAAACAGGCTTCAGACTTTCTGAATTTCATTTATTCATAAAATCACTTTCTACAAACACCCAAGGCTGGATTTAGATGAAGATAGGCCCTAGTCTATTCTAGCTGTGAGGCCCTTCCCGATCCTCCACCTTCACGCCCAGAGGAAGATGGAAGAGTTTTAAATGATTTTTTGAGTAACGCCAACGATGATGGTGGGTGTTTAAAATTCCGTACTTCGCAATTCTTTCGCGAACGGACGTAAGCGAGGGAAATGTCAAACGATGTGTTCAAAAACTACAGTGCATTGTAACATCATATGTAAGAAAAGGCTGCGCTTATCACAAAATATGGTGCAGAATGTCCAGAGGCGGAGAGCTCTGACCCCCCCCCCCCCCCCCAGATTTGAGGCCCCAGGCTTCAGCCTGCCTAGCCTAATGGTAAACCAAAGATTGTAGAAATAACTTCTACATTCTTTGTGGTAAACCCGGCCCTGCAAACGCCGTCGTTCTCAAGAAGATTATCAAGCCCAGATTGTGCAATGTCACGCACACTTAGGCATAACCATGTTCAAGAAGCGTAATACCATTACCATGTATAGCCTACTGTTGTAGCATACAAAAGATAACAAACCTTGAAAACATTAATCGCCCCGCACATGCTGTGACCCGTCTGTATGTGTGTAAAAATGTTGTTTGTGTTCCGGTTTATCATTGTTTACTTTTGTGGGAATACCCGAAAAGTGACGTATGACAACTGTGACTCCGAGATATAGACATAGCAAAGTTTTACTTCGACTGACTCAGACAGCTCTGATCTTTGTTCTGCCGAACCAATTGCCTTTTTTTTTTTTTTCGTAGTTTTCATAGTTAAACCGGGAAACTTATTCCCATGCCCGCGTTTGCATTCTTGCAAGCTGAGATACTTGAAATAGTTTCAAGGACGACTTCAGAGCAAGCCTGAATTTAAGGCCCAAACCAGAGATATATAGGCCCATGGCGGATGTCGGCCATTTTAGTTGTAGGGACCGGCGCATAACCATGGCGATGGTAACATTGATTTTGATTCGTTAGCTGATTTGCACTGCGAGCACTTCAGGCGTCGCGAACCAGTCGGCGGCGAGCTAAAAAAAAGTTCACTATAGAAAACAATGACACGCGTGTTCACGCACATGGGAGACGTTGGGTTAATTCTTACACTTCCTTTCCCTTGTTTACACGGATGGTAGGGAATCTGACCAGCTTGGATCCATCCTTTCCACCCCTGCCATAACAGTCAACTGCAATGCAACCAGCAGACATTTTAACCGCTTAGACACATTTCGAAGTTACACTGGTCAGCTGATCAAACCGCCATTTTAGATGTCGGAAGTACAAAACAAAAACACTAAGTGACGTCATTCGCAACGGGCCTATATTACTAAACGGGCCCAAATGATAACACTCGAAAATACCAAAACCGATCATGGCAAATGTACAAAGCATGTTAAGTGGTGAGTCTGGGATAGAAGAAATCGTATAAAGGTTTCTTCAAGTTCCGACAATCTTAAGTTTCTTTTTAGGCTTTTCATCCTGAAGCATTAGTGAGACTTGCATAAGCAGAAGAATCATAGTATTTCGGAGAGATGGGGACGTCAAGACAACATTAGACAGTTTGCGACGTGGTAATAAGATTAATAATAGAAGTTGCTACTTTGAAGCCCGTGTGCCTTCTGTCCTATCATTCTGTTATATTATATCTAATGTCCTCCTTTTTCCTAGCACAATGCATCCGTTCCCGTGTCGACGCGCTTTCTCCAAAATTCAAACTCGCTGTCTGAAAAGAAAGCTTCTTAATTTTAATCAATGATCAAACATTACGTAACTTACCAGCGTATATTCTTAAATAATTATGCTTGTGATTATTAATCCTTACTTTTATTTTACAAGACATTAGCATTATCATGAAATTAGCATTGTGAAATTAACTTTCATATTTGCACGGGCGTACCCCCGAAGGCTGCAGGTTTTTGTTGTGTTGTGTTTCGACTTTGCACTCCCATTTCTTTGATCATCACATGGTGGTGATATTTTTAACATCATTGTTCACAGTGCTCTGGAATAAAATGAGAACTACAAGTCTCCTGTTATTGTTGCTAAGCTGTGGAATCGGTTGCTATGGCAGCAGCTGTTTTCCTGTCAAGGAAGGGGATTCCTGCACGCTCACGTGTAAAGGCAACAAGGAGGCAGGAGAGACCGGGTAGGTTTGTTAAACCCTAGGTATTTGCATACTGACACTTTGTATGTTTTACTTTGTCTTTGGGGTCATCCATAAAGTACCCATCAGAAAGGGGGGAGAGGGGGGTTGTTCCTTGCGTATTAAAAACCTATATATATGGAAGAGGTCTGGGAACCTTTCAAGTACGTCAATGAATGGTTTTAAAAACCTGCAGAATTTAATGCAAAGCAAGTCCTTGGAATATTTATAAAAAATTAAATACGTTCCAAATGGAACAGTCAAATAATCCTTACATTTTACAAATTTGAAAGTGTGACGTAAAGCATTAGAACATTAAGTAGTCTGTATTAGTACCGGGCTTGTCGCTGTGCGCCCAGAAAAGGAGGTTGTTTGGTTTTTTTAAGGGGGGGGGGGGCGGTTATGGTGAAGCCAAGCGTATGTACAGCGTTCATAAGGGAAGAGGGGGTAGAAAATCCCTCAAATCGAGCGTTTGTATTTCATGGGTGGCCCCGTGTCCCCTATCTGCGTGAGTGTTTGATTGCGCGTTGAACTCATTTGTTGCCATGTTGTTGCATTTTGTGTCTGTCTGGTAATCATGCCCATGCCCATTCCTAACAGTAGGACAACATAAAAGCTGCTTTTGCCTGGCACAACACCTCCGGATAAAATTTTTAATGTTAATATTACGCTAAAACTCGCCGCTCGGTGGTGAAATTCTCAAAGGGAGGTAAATATAACTTTTGCGCCCGCTGTGACTCAGTTGTTAGTTGTTGATACGGGGACTAGTTGTCACAGGTTCGAGGCCCCCTCAGGTTATGGCGTAGCCTCATACAGACAGACTGCCGATATGTGGGCCCTTTGAAAGCACCGAGAAATTAGGTGTGCTCAGTTTTGTTCTTGTACCTGGGTCACCGGGTATACTGTTCTTCGCCCTAATTGGGGCTAAAACCAGCGACACCTGGCGACATTGTCATGCTCTCTAACCATTGGAATCCTGCAGCAGCTTGTATACATTCAGTATGGAGCAGTTTAGGCTACAGAAATACCAGCGGATAGAGCTGTTTGGATGTATTTTAGAGTGCAGATGTCCATTCATGAGTCATTTTTTTAAAACTGTGTGTGATCTATTTATTCACCAAGGTCTTCTGATATTATGATTGCTCATCATTATTTCTGTTTGTTTTGTCAGGGTTATCGCCCCCTCCCCCCCCCCCCCCCCCCAATCCAGCACCGTGGCACTGTATAACAAAAACATATACTATAATAAACAAAATGGAGACTTAGGCCCTCGTCAGGTCATAACGGGCTCATGAAAAGATATTGTGAGAAAGAAAAATAAATGTTAGAAAGCCCCTCGTTTCGAACGGGATTCGAACATTAGGCCTCTCACCTAGAGGTACACGATCTATTTGAGTCACTTTGTGGACATTGCTTACGTCATAAGTTTTAAATTTGAGACACTTAGAAATAAATAATGTATGCAGGTATTCATATTAGGTTATGCCTCCATGACAAATTCTCCGCAATTTTTTTTTTAAATCGAGAAATTAGGCTTGACAAATGTTTCACATTATCAGCCATTTTCAAGTCATTGCTGATTTCCCGAAATGTTTGCCTTGAAATATCAGCAGAGTCGTCTTCATCTTTTGTTATAGAACGTATTACAGCCATTACGTGAAAATTTTGTACACCATCGTCGAATACAGATGAGTCAAGATTTTAGGTAAGAACTCAACGTGATTAGCTGATAGTAATAGTTCTTTCCGGGCATGAACGTCCGTGAAATTTACACTCGAAAGGGTTAAGATCAAAATAAAACATACTATTTTTTTATGTTGCTATTGTAAAGGTCAGTTGATTTTTTTCTCTTTATATATATTCGGACTGCATGGCCTGTTTTATTTGATGCTGCACTGAAAGTAATAAAGTATCCCCATATCTGGTAAGACATGGCATGTTTCTATCATGTAATCACAGTTGCAGTTTTGTTGTAAGACTTAAAACTCTTCATTTGTATAAATCAGTCCGTGAAAACGTTACTTCTAAATTAAGGAATGTAACTTGAGAGATTCATCCTCTGAATTCCTTGCCATTTCATTCCCAGAAGTGCAGTTTCTCTGGACATTCATCCTCTGTGTAGCACATTATAGACAGAATTCCTATCAAATGTCTACGACTTTCTCTTATTTATTTCAAAGGTAATTTCATATACGTATTTGAATAGCTGTAGTGATCTGTCTATTTCATAATTAATCTTTCGAATTTCTGGTAATACTGAGATCTGATATTAGAGTGAGTTTTCTTTAAGCATGCTGTTTGTCATCGCCTAAATTGAATGATCTCCCTCTGTTGGCATTCTATTACTCTGCGTTCCACAATACGTGCCGTCAATCAAGGCCTATAATGAAAGCTGAACAGTGAACAAAATTCAGCATATTACCGGCTTGGCTTTGTGAAACACGGCACTTTTCCTGACTTCCGCGTGTTTGCCGCTAGGTGGCGGTGGGAAATCTGTGCACGCTAAAAGCACTAGCTGTCTGATCTTATCAATTCTAGTATCTTTGCTAGCAGTCTAGATCTCAGCACAGATATTATGAGGTTGTTGCCTGAAGAGTTTCTTACACTAACCACAATTCCTTTAACTGTGCCTTAACCCTATTTTGCACTCGGGGTCTGACAGACCCTTTTCTTCTTTTGTTAGGGGGACGTAGACAAATTACAAAGCCAAATAGAGAAAATACTGAGTTGTGTTCACTGTTCAGCAATGGCTTATAATGTAAAATACCACGCTCCCCTAACAACAACCTCTTCCTCACAATATCCCCTAACGGAATGTAAAATAGGGTTCATAACAAGACAAAACGCCAGCTTCGCGTGTCTGCGCCCTCAGCATCAGCTGTCTGACGTGTTTGTTTTTGTAAAATGTGAGCCATAATTAGCAGAAAGTAATGTCTATTGCTACCCCTGGACCAGCTTTTAGTAGATCTGTGGTCATATACCTACCTAAAGATATCTTTGTCCCGTTTCACTTTATTTGAGCAAATTGAGATACGCAGCTTCTATTCTGGCCTTTATGCATTAGCATTTTTATTACCGAACAGGTCAGAAAAGGTTATTGTGGCCATATATCCAACGTAAAGGTTGTTGTAGTATTTTTCGAAACCCTAATTCTAAGCCTTAATCTTAACTCTAGAACTTTAACAAAATTCACTATGCAAACAAAACCTAACTTGGCCACATGCCCCAAAAATAGTCAATCTATGAAAATTAGCTCTCAGCAAAATTTCTGAAATCTTCAGTAAGCAGCTATTCGTAGACCCCGTCTCTCACGTAAACCCATGGAGCTATTAATAAGCTGTTATTAGTACCTCCATGTGTAAACCACAATTTATTTGATATACACTATGTACCAAATTTGTTCATGGAGCTGTAAATCACATTGGTATTCTTTATTTTCCAAACATTCCATAGTGAGTAGTTTTAGCTCGAAAAACATCCGCAATTCTTCATCGCGCGATGCAAAAATCATTCATTCTAAATCAGTTCCTGGTGAACATTCAACTTGGCCGTTCTTTATTTTAAACCTTACAGTGGTGTACAGTCTGGTTTATTTTCCACTTCTAGGTCACTCGCATGGGAGGTGGAACGGAATGGCGAGGAGATATTCCTGTCCATATGTCGTGGCGGCGTTTGCTACAACGAAAAAACGGGGAATGGAAAGTTCTCCACTGGCCCATTTGGTAACAGTGGGAAACCGTTGGGGTATACTTTAACAATACAGAATGTCACTGTGGATGAGGAAAACTTGACTGTTAACTGCATTTCTGTCAAGGATTTCGGGGACTTTCAAAGCCATTCAAATTTAATTGACACCTGGATTGTTTCTGACATTTACCATCCCCCAGAGTCTGTCACTTGTAATGTTCGAGAAGTTGGATCCAGACGGATTAACATAACGTGCAGAACGTCAAGCATTTACCCTGGTATTGAATGCGAGTTTTTTCAAAGGCACTACGGTGATTCTGTCCCAGTGAAAGCATTTAGACTAGAAAATTGGATTACCCGCCTGGAATTCAGCAGTCATTTTGCAGGGCATTGCTCAGCCATTGTGGAAATCTCTTACTCAGATATCTTGTTTATCGCCCATGTTTACCCAGCTGTAAACATGAAATATCGAGACATAGTAGGGTTTCTGTCTGGAAACATAAGCTACACGAGTGATCGTTCTGGACCTATCGTACACCTGATCCAGCCTTCTGTGATCAATATGTGTCCTGGCCAACCCAATCATCTTCAGTGTGTTGCAAAGAGGTTGCCATTTGTACGCAGCTTTCGGTGGTATCTCAACGACGAGGCTGTCAGTCTTGAGAGGGCCAAGGTGAAGAAAAACGGCATAAACGATTCTTACAGCTCGACTTTTACATTAACCCAAGAGACTTTGTCACCACAAGCATTCAAGCATAAAGTTGTGGTCAAATGCGAAGCGCTCGTTGTTGACGAAACATCTCGTGAAAATGTGTCGCTATTTGACGTTAAAGAATTAGAAGTAAGATGGCCGCCTCAACACGCTCCAAGATTCCAACACAAGAAAAATTCAAATGTCCAAAATCTGACAGCTTTCAAGGAAGAAAACGTAACATTGTCTTGTTTGGTGAACGGAGGTCGGCCGCAGGTTTCATCCATACGTGTACAATGTTTTCATCGCAACCACTCGAACGCAGTTGATTTATGCTCAAATAGTTCTTCTTTGTCATTCACTTTGGGCGGTTTGGACACACTTGGTGAAAATACTTGCATCTGCTCTGCTACCCACATCACAAAATGCTTTAACATAACTGCGAAAATGATATTTTGGTTGGTAAAACCATCCACAAAAAACAATACTTCCGCATCGTCCGCTTCCCAACCCCCACAAACCTCCAACGAGGTTATCTATTATGCAATAGCTGGCGTACTTGGCGTCGTGTTTCTGATAGTAGCGATTGGAATCTCACTGAAAATTTGGTTCAAATGGCCGCACCTTTACTCGAGACCTACAAGTACAACCAGGACTGTCACAGAACCCATCTCGTTACATGAGTATGAGAGTGTCTCCGGCATCGCAGAAAGGATCACGTCATGGCTAGAACAAAGTAATCATATGATGGATACCCCATGTCACTTGGCCAGTGGAATGGTATATGAGGAAGAGACGACTCTTCAGAATTGTCTTCTACAGCAGATACCTTCTTTTTTTAATGTTAGCATTGAATCCAGCGACAGACCCTCTCTGTCAGGCGATTGTTTCCCAGACAAGACCGAAGGCAGGAGTATTTTGCCACTACTTCACCAATCCACTGAATACGAAGCTACGAACTCAGATGACGAAACTGAATACCTAACTGAAAGCCAGGAAAATGGAGATCAGTACATTACTCCCATCTGTGTAGACGAACATTCTTTGCTAGATGACGAAGAAATTTATATCTGTGGAGATTTGGATAACAAACACAAAACAGTTTTACAGAGTAAAAACGGTCCCCCAGACTGATATCTTCGTTTAGCAGGCTACAGGTGGTAGAGCAAGTTAACTTGTTTAATGTGTGAGACACGATTTGATGTCAAGGTATGCAAGGTGTTGAATGAATCGCCGATTGACACTCGCACGGGAATGTGAGTCGTTGAAATCGCCTCACGGATCTTTCGGAGTGCAAGGTGGTGAACATGCAAGATATTGAAACAAGCGACGTTGCATATTATTCTCAGGGTTGCCAGATATGGAAACAAATGTAAGTTGTCATCTTCAAAGGAATGCACATGTTGACATTGGTGTTAGCTGACATCTTCACTGGAATTCAAGGTATTCGAAACAACGGCTGACGACATCTCCAAGAGAGTGTGTGAGATACTGAAATAGGCTGACATGGGAGTGCAAGATGTTTGAAGTGATTGCTGACTGACATCGCCACGGGAATGTGGGATGTTGAATTTGGTTGACATCTCTACAGGAATGCAAGATATTGTCACCTGCGCCGGCTGCCATTTTCATAGGAACGGTAACAAATTGCTAAATCCAGACCAGTCTGCATGGCCATTTCAGGCAGTGGGTGCAGCAGAAAATTTATATTCATCCGACAATGCTGTCAGAGCTGAGATGAGAAATAGTATGTTACTTAGCGAGGGTACACAACGCCAAGGGCAGTGAATGTCTTGGCCGCTTCACTAAATTAGCCTTGTCTTGTCTTCACCAAATTAATCTTGTCTTTCCGTTGACCTTTCATTGTACTTGCACAAACTATACAGGAAGCGCGGGGGAGAGAGACAGAGAGAGAGAGAGGGGAGAAGAAGAATACGAATCCCTGCGCTGCCAAAGAATCTCATGTTCTATATTTCCCAAACCAGGAAGTAGTTTGTTTTTTTCGTGACAAATAGAACACATTACAGATAAGGGGTCTTTGTCATTCTATTTGTGCCCCTCAAGCTAGGCAAATGTAACATAATATTAATATTCCAGCTTTTTACGGCCTTTGCGGCCTTTTGCCGTATGTCGGCAGCCAGCAACAGGACCGACCTCTTGGGAAAACACTAGTAGAAGGTGCGGTAGTTTGCAGTGTTGACAGTTTGAAAAATAACAACGTACTACATTTATTAGGACAGCAACAAAAAGTGGGATGTGGATAAAATAGCCATCACTGGAAAAGCATCTGAATGGTAAAGCACAAGAAATGCTTGCTAACCTCTGTAGGTTTTCTTGGTGTTTCAAAGATAATCATTATCTCATAATCATAATAATAGTGAATTTAGTGAGCTGACAGACCTCTGGATACTTTGGTGAAAGGAAGAAAATATGTACGGCATAAGAATTTATCGAAATCTAAAATTGTCACAGCAATCCCATTGCCAGGAACGCCAGAAAATTGATTGGCTTTTTTCCAAAAGTTGTATCAGAAATGCGAAACAATATTGTCTTAACATAAAACAGTGACGGCGTGGCAAGAGCCATTTGATTTGTTGTCCACGATGTATAATCGTCTAAGAATACCAAAACATAGAGAGAGAGAGAGAGATATATTCATACACAGGCTCAGTGAATGGATACTTGTACAAGTTCTAACGAGGAAAAAAAAAAAGACAGCGAATGGTACATTATATCTGATTGTGCAGTTTCTGTATGAAGTGGTTTGTTTACAGTCTAATACTCGTCGTTGAAATGGCATTTTCTTTGTCGGTTGACATGCTGAAGATATTGCATAGCTGTGGTTAGGAGTAATCCATAAAGTACAAAGCCGCGGGGGGGGGGGGGGGCAGAACATGAAAAGCGTAGGTAAGGGGGGGGGGGCATGGGGACGCTTTTCAAGCTGTATAATGAATTGATGACTTGGTTGTTTTATATCTCCAAATTATGTGTTTGTGTGAAATAAAAATCATATTCCTAGTGAAACAATCAAAGAGTCCTTGCAAAATCTTACTTGAAATTTAAAGACATTAAGGCCTTATCACAGATATTGATCATCCTGATGGCTGTACACTCTCACAAGGGTTGGGGCCAAGCATATGGATATGAAAAACTTAAAGGATGAAGGGGAGGAAAGGGGGGGGGGTTAAAAATGGACAAAGTCGATCGTGGTAGTTTATGGATAGCCCCTAAATATAGCTACTCGGGCATTATCAATATGCAGGTGTACACTGATAACACTTACCGATGATATTTTATTGTGTTATTATTTGTATACATGTATATGTGTATATGTCTTTGTAATAAATGTACATACATGTAATAATGTATACGTATGTATATATATATATATCTATCTATTATAAAAAAAAAACTCGCTTTTTTTGTAAAAGCCGTAGCTCGGCTATCTGTGCACCAATCGAGCTCAAATTTTGCATACAAATTTCTTTTGGTCTGAAGTTGATTCCTTGCTACACTCATTGCTGAACACTCTCCGTAAGTATTTTTTTGAACTACGCAAATTTGCATTTGTTCCAAATAAATACCATCCGGGCGTGAGTTTTTATGTGGCATGACGTCACTGAATTTGCGGTCCACCGTGCGATCTCAACGTCCGGTTCCCCAAATTTGAAACCATGCTTCCGAGTCCATCCATAACATTCGTGGTTCTTGCTGCACTTTGCTGTGCCAACGGTCAAGTAATGCTCCCTCTATTTCAGCCACCCCCAGACCTACTCACAACACTTTTCACTCCCCCCCCCCCCCCGCGAATTTCGCGGGTTCAATACTTGTATATATAATATATATATATATATATATATAATATATATATATATATATATATATATATATATATATCAAGGACTACTGTATGAAAGGACGCGCACGGCCGATCTTCTGACATCGCTAGCGAAGGCCATTGCATTTGACCCAGTTTCTGATGAATAGTCTATTTTTAGACCGAACGTAATAGTGCGCTTTAGTGTAGTAATCTAGACTAATAAGATGCGATGAAGTTTATGTCAATTAAGTAAGTAAACACACTTTCCATACGATTTGTTGGCATTAATTTACTTAGTGAATATCCAACACGCCAAAACTTTTATTTTTAGGCCTAGATCTAGTGCAGAAAGTTTGCACTCTTTTTCTCCCGGATGTTTACGTTACCGGAACAAGTGCTTTGGTTGTGTGGGAAAATATAAACATTGAAACGGACATGTGAAACAATGTGATACTGGTGGATATTTTTTGCAAGTTGTGGGATTTATATTCTTTCAAAATGCCAAACAAGTGGGGTGTTGTGAACTGCAAAGGCAACTACAACGAATCTAACAAATGCCGTGTGTTTAAACTACCTAAAGACGAACAAGAAAAACAGAAATGGTTGAACGTTCTCCCCCCACGTGAGGATTTCGTTGTCGACCCAACAAAATTTTTTATATGTGAGAGACATTGGCCAGCAGATACACCTATGGTCAAGATACCAGGTGGACATACTCGGCCTGTGTTACCACCAAGTATTTTTAATGTTCCTTTTTCTTGTTTGCCAACACCAAAACCAGCACCACGCGAGCCTAAAGCTGGGGATCAACAGCTGAACTATTTCATCAAGAAAGACAGAATCACTTCGTTTTCTGAGTTTTCTCCTGACAAAGAGTTGTTAAAAAAGTATGAAAATCTTCTCATATCTCGTCCAGAAGACAAATTTGTGTGTATTTTCATGGTGAAAGATTACAGAGAGAGAGTTTCTTGTCAATAATTGTTCACAACAAATCTACTTTGTGTTCACCTCTTACTCTTTCTGCTTTCAAGAATGGGATTTGATTAACGTGCCTTTGGGTAAAATCTTAAGTCCAAACACTGGTCTGTCTTCCTACACACAATTCTTTGAGGCTGTGCACTCAGCGATTAACTATGACCTTCCTGTGGATGGTGTTGTTAAAAAAGTGGCAACGGCTCTTCAACAAGTTCAAGCCTAAGAGTCGCTTGAAGCTGCCAAAGGCAAGAAACTCAAATTTCTTACAAGACAGCTTCAACTCATATATAACAAGGCATTCTCGGTGGCAGATTATTGCCTAATTACCATCAACTGCGTGACTTTCTTGTGCTCCCAAGTAGACGAAAGCTGCAGTCTATGATCTCTTCTACAGATGTTGACCAAGTACTGGAGAAAACATTTCAGAAGGCAAAGAATGCTCAGCAGAAACATTGCTTTTTGTTAGTCGATGAAGTGAAAATTCGCCAAAGAGTCGCCTTTCCAGGGGGTGTTCTCAATGGCATGTCAAAAAATGACCCAGACTCCAAGGCAAGCTCTATGTTATGTGTCATGATGAAATGTTTGCATGGTGGACCTAGTGTTATGGTATCTGTTACCCCTGTTCACAACCTAACAGCTGCCTACCAATTCACTGTTGTCAAGAAAGCTGCTGATGTTGTTGAGAAGACAGGTGGGATTGTTTTAGGGTCCATGACTGACAATCATAAAATCAATCAGCAATACTGCAAATTATTCACAAGAAGAACTGACTTTGAGACTGTACATCCTTTGGTGCTCACTAGACAATCACATAGTGCGGAAAAGCCTTGAACCAGTGAGAATGGGAGGCGAAGTTGTCGAGCGTGTGACTGAACTTAAATACCTTGGAATAAAGTTTGACAGAACCCTCTGTTTTAAAGAGCACGTGAACCACATAGTGAAGCGCTGTGCAAGTGGACTGGCTGCAGTAAAGACAATGGCCGCCCTCGGATTAGAACAGCGCCAATTGCTCATTCTTTTCAAAGCCACAGTGCTATCAGTCATCGACTATGGTCTGGGCATCGTCACAATTTCCAAGACACAGTTGATGAAATTGGAAAAGATTCAAAACACTGGAATGAGAATCATCCTTGGATGCACCCGTGACACCCCGATAGCAGCAATGAGATACATCCTCGGGCTCCCCAGTATTGAACAAAGGCACACACTAGCCCAGGTTAAGGCAATGTTTAGAGTGGCGAAAGACCAAAAACATCTGCTGCATGACCAGCTGAATGTCAGGAAAGGTAGTAGAATAAAGCGAGGCAGATCATGGTTGGCTGAAGCTGAGGCCACTGTACAAAAAGTGTGTGAACTTGACAATGTGCGAAGGGGTGAGGAGTATGTGAAAGTGGACGATAAGATGGCCGGCAGGTACACTAGAGTGGTCATCACCATGGGCCGAGAATGCCGTGAGAGGGCTGCATGTGCCGTTAATGCGGACGTGCTGGAACTGGTGCACGAGAACAGCAGGACAGGAGATGCGGTAGTGTATACTGATGGATCAGTCACTAGAGGAGAAAGATCTGGATGGGGTTACACGGTCAGCGTTGATGGCAGGACAGTGGCAGAAGATGGAGCTGCATATCAAGTCACAACATCTAGTATGAAAATGGAGGAGGTAGCCGCTGAATACGCACTTGCATGGTTACAGAGGAGCACCCACACATGTGCCGTCATTGTGACAGATTCCCAGAGCATGCTCAGGAAAATAGAGACAGGATACCTCAAACCTGAATGGGTACAGTATCTGCACGACAGTAAACTGAAAAGGCTGACTTGGATTTTCTCCCCTGGACACGCTGGAGTATCTGTAAATGAGAGAGCGGATAAGCTTGCTGGTGAGGCCCCAATGCAAGGCTCTCTTAGTCTCGGGGAAAATGAAATTCTCGCAGCTTTGAGAGAAACAGCACCACAAGAAGACGGGGACACCATCGAACGTATAAAACTGTTTGGGCATCAGAGAGGCTGTGGAGTCAAGAGCCGGTTGTGTGGTACTGCAAGACGACTGTTCAATCAACATCTTACTGGAGTTGTTAGTGAGAAGACCTTGTCCGACATGATGGCGCGGAGAGCTGAGCACGTATGGGTGTGTCCCGAGTGCGAGGAGGCTGGTTCTACACCAAAGTAACCAAAGTAACATCCTTTGAATGATTAGCGAGCTTGGTATTTGTTGTACGATTCAGTTCACTTGCTGAAGTGTTTATTGTCAAGCGAAGTAAAAGACTTCATCCAAGAAGTTTCAAGGGGTTGTTTGACTGTCCCACATGTGTGCACATATGAGTTCGTAAGGACTGGTTTGTGCTTTGTGAAGAAATCCAAACATAAAGCATGCTGCCGTCAAAGACTTGTCAACATTCTTCTCACCATGAACACCTACTATGGTTTTGGATTATTTTCTAAACATCTGCTGCGACGCCTGGCAAAATAAATGTTCTTCTGCATGGGATTCATAATTTGGAAAAGGACCATCAAAGAAATTCAGCTCTGTACCAGACCTCCATCAAGAAGGCACGGCTCGCTGACTAATTTGGGCTGCAACATGGTGAGTTTTTTTTTTTTTTCTGTATACAGAGGAACCATTGCTATAAGACTACAGAAATGGTCCTGATTCATGGAATGGGCTATAATTAAGGTGGTTAAAAAAAATCCAATGGAAAAAATTGATTTCAAGGTCAAATTGCATGTGTTATTACATACTGAGGTCTTATGCCAGAGGTTCTACTGTATGGTATCGTCATTAACTGTGGTAAAACTGCTTTATTTAATGAGATTATGTTTGGATGCAACATTGGTTACAATTTGTTAGTCTTAGGTGTCATAATAAGGCTGTAGGTGTCAATAATCAAATGGCCTTCGCTAGCGATGTCAGAAGATCGGCCGTGCGCGTCCTTCCATACAGTAGTCCTTGATATATATATATATATATGTTAGTCTTTATCCCCTACCAGTTTTTGTGATTGCCATTAAGTCCCCAGCAGTTTTGAAAGAAGATATGAGCTTATTTGTAATAACCACTGACAGATTCGGCGAGAGACTTGCTGTATGAACTGATTTGTAAGAAAAAAGAATTTTGAACTTTTTATTAACAGCCACTCACAATTACCAAAATAAAATGCGCTATATCGGTGATCATATCATGAAACCGCACAATAATTAATTGTAGTCGTACAGTATTTGCTAGTGCTTGTTTATATAACTAAAACTGCACTGGAGATTATCAATTCTTTTCAAGTAAACTATTTTCCCCTGTATGTAAAATTAGGCCCTTCACATATAATTTTTTTTTTTGTGTGGGGTTACATGCTAGGGCCACCAATATGAAGTGACGTGGAAGATGACACTCATCTACAACTGATCTTGTCTTTCCATAATTCTGAACTTTAGCTGAATGAGGACTGTTGCACTTTACAGGATTATGGAAACAGTATAGACCAAAAATGACAGAGATGTTCCTTTATTTACTTCTAAAAGAAGTATGGCACGATTAAACTTTTTTTTTTAAAATTCCGTCGTTCTTAAGAAATAAAAAAAAAAATAGTAGTATGAAAGTCATGCTCCTGAATCCTGTACCGTGCCTGCGTGTGTGTATGGGAAAGAGGAGAAAGAAGCGGGGGGGGGGGGGAGTGTGTTTGTGTATGTGTGTGAGAGGGGGGGGGGTATCTGAGAATATTACATGAGTAGTGTCTTGTCATGTAATCGTGTGGGTGTGTATGTCAGTTTTTTACCAAGACATCACATTACTCAACAAAGTGTGCCATGGTCATTGCATGGTCATGGCGGGGGTCCAGGTGTCCTTTCTGCTGAAGATGAAGAGAAACAGTGCCAAAAAAATCGTGATAATTAAACAGTTGTGGCCTTTACTGGGAAATATTATAGGCCGTTAGGAGACAGTTATGGGACATTATCTGTCTTGTTTTTGAGGGTACAAAGTATTGTATGCGTTTGTTTGTTATCTGTTTGTACGTATGAATGAAAAATAATACAGTCTGGACAGTTGTAACCGATGTCACTGACCAGTAGGTCAAAACTTAAGATAATAATAATAATAACAGTAGGATTTGACGCCATTCTGTCTCATTTTCCGTGTTGGCTGAAAACCAAACTTTTCGAAAGTATACAGGCAAAAATTTGAGAATAGAATGCAAGAAATGATTATTTCCAAATTTGCCCATGGATTAATCCTTTCTTGCTTTGACCCTGGAGGTATTCAGCGGCTTATTTTATTACTTGGCATGTGGGGCATTGCCTTCAGTTGTCTTCCTTCTTTGACTGCACCCTTCTTTAATCCCGATAATGCTTTAGTGATTCTGATTTTCTTCTGTATCATCTGCGTCTTCCAATCATGCCGTTCATCTCATCAATAACATCTTAATAATCAATCCTTCAACCAACGTTTTGTTTTTTCCATTCCACACAATCAGAACGGTATTCTGGGAAGCCTCTAACGGGAGTGAGTTCATTCCGATTAGTCAGTGCGAGCCACCTGCGGGGACATGTAAAATCTACAAGAACGTCCAGGATTCGGATAACTTTGAAGTAACCTTTGCATCTAACTCTCCGCCGTTTAAGAGCAACTTTACGATACTCAAGGTGGCACCTACTGACAGAGGGAAAACATTCAGATGCTACAGCTACAGCCAGAAAACAGGCATCGCAACTGTGTTTGAAACATTCAATTTGACACAAATTTACCGTTCAGCCGAATCTCTAAACTGTCAGGCTAACCTGACAAATGCAGTAGTTATGAACATATCTTGCCACACATCAAAAGTGTATCCGACAGTCTTCTGTGAAATGGTTTCAAGTGAAACAAATGGGACTCCATCCCATCTTAAAAATGTCACATTTCAGTATCAGCAGACTCTTTCAGAAAACAAGATTTATTATTCTGCATCTTGTTATACCACTATGAACATTACAGAATCTGGAAAATACAAGTATCAGATTCGAATGATACCCATCGTGGGCGCCAATGACAAGATACGAGTTGACGCAACTTGGAATAAAACCAACGAAGTCACTGTGTCTGGGAACCAGTATCTCACCCTTGAAGTGCCTTCACCCATCATTTTGTGTGGTAGCCAACCTAAATCCGTGGCACTGACTTGCAGTGCCTTTTGGTTTAGGTCTCCGTCGGAGTTTGTCTGGTTGCTCAATGGAGTGACTATTAAGACGGGCGTTGCAGATACAGTTGTGCATCGAAATGGAAAATACCTCAGTTTGTTCTCCACATATAATTATGTACCTCAACCATCTCACCAAGGCCAGAAATTTAAATGTGAAGTCTATGACTCGAATGATACGTTTCTGCAGTATAACGAGAAAAAACTCGATTTGTATTGGGCACCCTCTCTACCTCAGTTTACTCACGAAGGTGAGAATGTTAGCTCTGATGGAGTCATTCGCTTTGGAAAAGGAGAAAATATTAGCCTTATGTGTAGGGTATATGGGGGTTGGCCATCTGAGTTATCTGTTCACGTAGAATGTCGCTCTTCGAATCAAAGTGTGATAATCCTTGATAAGCGCCAGAATAGCTCAGTGGTAACGTTTGACATCGTAGCCTCACAAGATCTACATGACAGTACTTGTGTATGCGAAGTGTCACATGTCACCCAGTGTCAAGGTATGGAAACTACGATACATTTCTTCGATAAAACAAGCGGGCGTGCAACTTCAACAACATACAAGAATATTGTAATTCTTGTTGCAATATGCTTCATAGCGGTAATAATTCTTCTTCTTTTGTGCGGGGCTTTGGTATTTTTTCGGAGAAAATGGAAACTTAGATGCTCTGATTACATAATATGTTTCAGCAAAACTGAAAATAAATCCACATTACCACATTGTTGCCAATTTACTAGGGATACCACTACATATGACAGGAGTGTTCCTAGCTGTGCTCAATCAGAGCGACCTTTACTAGAAGAATCAGCCTGTAGCTGGATTTCCAGTCAGACAGCCACACAACCAAGAGATCAACCTGTTCAGAATGGCGCAGCGATGTCAGCTGGAAATCAGTCTCGTAGACGTACACCACCTCCCATTCCATACGACCACGAAAGCTCTGAAACTGGTGCCAGCTACCCACGAGTTGGAGCAAGTCCGAATTTATCAGTACCATTGCCACTTCCTGATATAGTAGGATCGGACACATCAAGTGAAACTTACAGTAAGGGAGAGGGACAGAATATTTATACAATGGAAAAACGACCACCTCCTAAACCATGCCGCTTCAAGATACCACAAACTGTAGTCGACGGTTACTACTTTGAGCCACCAGCTAGGTCTGCGCTAAATGAACTCAGATCTGGTGGCAACAATAGCTCTAAATCTGGTAAACATGTATACAAAAGTGATGATCTTTTATCTGAGCGAAACATTCCATTAGTTGACATTTCTACAGATACAAGACCACCATTGCCACCACGCCACCCTAGACCACCACCACCTCCCCCAAGCCCGTTACACCCTTTCAACGAGAACAAAGAGCATGGTGCTGGAACTGTGTCTTCAAACAGGTCAAGAGATAATGATTCTGATGTTGGACGTACGTTATTGCACAGTAACCATGATACAGACAGACAGAACCCTCTTGGATCCCCCAGTACTTCTGTCACCTATCTACCATCGAGCGATTCAAAGGCCTCCTCTCCTGTGGTAGGGCATGGCATAAACTACTCCACGGGAGCAAGTTTCAATAATGGCTGTTTCATAGAAGGACAGCAGCCGTGCAGACCCGCATCACCATTACCGTCATCTCTACCATCTTATCCACCACCGCCGCCACCACAACGAAAACATCAACACAGATACGCGGCGAAGGACAATTCCAACCCCCATACACCAACCTCTCACAGCTCCAACGCAGTACCTGTCAAGGACACTGCTGGAACTCCAAATGAGCCCATACTTCATGTACCGCCTTCCATGCCAAAGTCTCAGGCGGTTCCAAACATAACTCACAGAGATAGAAAACCTCCTAGGTAAGGTGCCTTCGGGAGCCCGGGATGGACATACATCATGTAGTTTTATGGGCACATAAGGAAAATACTATGGTATATATCTTTTTTGTTAGTTCTTTGTCACATATTGTAGTAAATACGGCTCTCCTGATCTCCCCGTAAATTGAATGAATTAATGCCCTTGTGGTGAAAACCCCGCCTTTCTGCTTGAAGAAAAAAAAAAAACAAGTATTTTTGTATTTCCTTCAGGATTGCGTAAACAAATTGAAAGGACAATGTATTGGAAGATGTTTGCTATAGCAAAGCCTGTAATCATTATTTAGACATGGAATTGAATGTAAATAATTGTTGGTCTTTTTTCTTTCTCTCTTTTTCTGATTCAGTAGGACTTGTATTATGACAATCTATGAGTGAGACAAACTGGGCGAGTTGATTAAGACATGCACTTCTGTTTGAGTCTTCAGGCTTAAACGTTTGCGTCTAAATAATGATAATAATAATCATAATTGGAGAGGTGACTACAGACGACAACGGCAGATCCTCGGAGGAAGAGAACCCCCTTGTTATATGTGTTTCTGCCACTGACTTTCGTACTTAGCTGTTCATGAACTTTTCCCCCATCATATTAAAATTTCTAAACGGTTCAAGTTATGAACATTGTAAATACTGTTTTGTGGTCACAAATGTGATCGCCAATGCAAAGAAACAAACACTTGGGCATGCCCCCCCCCCCCCCCCCAGAGTTCGGTTATATTTCCCAGTGCCAAACATGAACCTTTGCGAAAGATGTGGGAAAATAAGGAGGGGGGGGGGGGAAGGG
Source organism: Onchidella celtica (assembly GCA_963931925.1). NCBI lineage: Eukaryota > Metazoa > Mollusca > Gastropoda > Systellommatophora > Onchidiidae > Onchidella > Onchidella celtica. The sequence goes on along the minus strand of OZ007581.1, from coordinate 24,684,133 downwards.
GAGGGATTTTGTGCAACGCTTACCGAAGTACATAGTAATGTCGTGTAGGGACCTGAAATTTCACAGGTGGTGGGTTTTAAAGTTGCATTGGTAAGAAAGATGATATGTATTAATCGTCAATGGTCTATTCTTAATTGAAATCTCAGTGCCTTATTCACGGGTTAGGTTTCTTACAGCAATATTAAACCCCTGTACATTTTTTAGTGGGTGACCTTATATCTAGCCCCTATAAACACTCCCCTTATTAATCAAACTATATAAGGTGACTCCATATATAAAGGAGTGTTTATTGGGGCTACATGAAAATGTAGCCTTCATAACCAAACTCCACCCCTGAAACATTATTTGGGCTAACCGTTTCTCGCTACGATAATATTGATCTCCGGGTAGCCCAAATTGTTATGAAGGCTACATGTAGCGCCAATAAACACTTCTTTTTTTAATTCACTTTCCCTGACGTAATGTAAGGCCCTTAGATATATAAGATCGGCCCTGAACTGTAAAATGATATGGGAGCCAACAGCACTAGGCTGAGGCCCCCGAGAAACAAAGGACCTCAACGCTGTAAAATGAAAGTGAGGACTCCCGTCAAGCAGACTCTTTGTGATACTGAGTGATACAGTGGTGTGGCGTGCGTTGCCAGCGGCCGGTGCAATGCAGTAACCGCTGTTAGTACTGCTCTATGGTACTGCCTGAGTCCCTTCCATCAGTCCAGTTTTGAACCCCTTAACCCCCTAGCACATGTTAGGGAAAAGGGGGGGGGGGGGTTCGATCCTTTGGATAGTTGTAATGACTCATTTGTTACGTAAATAACTATGGGCTCCCGGGAACCATTTTCTCCCCGTTTACCCTTGGCAACTTTTCGAAAGTAAATTTATCTCCACCCTGTTTTGTTCAGTAATTGGAGTTTACATTTCTACCATAATGAAACAACCGACAAATGGGGAATTTTAAAATACTCTTTTTAATGTTATATGAAGTTCAAGTAATAATAATACTAATAGTAGGAAATGAAAACGTCATTTCACTTATCCATGAAAAGATAGATCTACTTGTGGACCAGAATCAAAGTAAGTCAGTGAGAACACATCAGTCAATGAGACTCTTGTTCTTGCTATAATTAAGAGGCCTGCTTCAAATGTTCTGCTCAACTTCCGATATTTAAAAATTATAATTACAAAACAAAGGTGACAAAATTCAAAATCGGCAAATTTTACCTCCTGTGCAGGCGAAATTTACCCCACGGAACTCCTGATCCTGAACTAGATGGTGTCGGTGCTTATCTTTGCTTGAAATGTCAGTTAAGAGAAGAAATATTAGTGTGAACAATTGGTACTGGATACAAAGTGGATTGTCTATTAACAGTAGTTCTTTATACATATTCGTAATAATTACTTTATAGTATAGCAATATTGCTTAGAAGTATGCCTTGTTCGCTGAAGACTTTGTAAATGGATCTCATCAGATTTCTTCATTGTTCATTTTCTGACTAATGACATGATCATGAAATTTGTAGACAAATGTGCAATGTATTTGTAAATGCTTCTTACTTTTTAATTCTTGATAACCATGATATAATTATTTGAAGGCGCTTCTGTAAAACTACTCAGTGGTTTATTGTGTGGAAATGTGTGCTGATTATGGCGATTATTCATTGACATTTTCAAGAAAATCTTGATGTGCATTAAAGCTTCTTGAATACATATAGTGTATTATGTTTTTTTAATATTTTGGTGTTCATTGTCTTTCTTGCAAATACTGGGCTGAAACGTTTTCTTTCCATCTGTATTGCAGTAGAGAATGAGAGTGAGAGAGAGAAAGAGAATGGTTTATAGTGCAAGACCCTGCATCACTAACAAATGGCAAGAAAATCAAATCTATACAATAAATTCTATAGGACTTACGAGAAATAAATTCTGAAAAACTGAAAGTGAACGAAAATAAGTTGGGTTTCTGTCAGAGACCAGTGTCTTAGGGCTTAAAAGACATCCTCAAGGAGTTGGAAAGATTTTAATGAAAATCAATCTGTCTGTCTGTCTGTTTGTTTGTGTGTCAATCTATCTATCTATCTATCTATCTATCTATCTATCTATCTATCTATCTATCTATCTATCTATCTATCTATCTATCTATCTATCTATCTATCTATCTATCGATCGATCTATATATCTATCTATATATCTATCTTTCTATCTAGCTATTTAGCTAGCTATCTGTCTATCTATCTATCTATCTATCTATCTATCTATCTATCTATCTATCTATCTATCTATCTATCTATCTATCTATCTATCTATCTATCTATCTATCTATCTATCTTATCTATCTATCTATCTGTTTATCTACATGTACATGTATCTGTTAAGAGGGAAGCGGGCGCCAGACCTTTCATTCAGTCGTTGAGAGATGTTCGTGACAAAAAGAAAAAACCAGCATAATTATCGAGGCCTGCAAGGCAAACTATCATAATTCATTTTTTTCTTTAATTAAGACATTTGGCATGCTTGTAGCGCCTGGCAGTCCCAAGGTTATGTTATAAGTTGGGGGTTAAATTCTGAAAACCGGGGGCAAATAATGTTTTTCATAATACCATAACTATTAAGTCTGATAAAGGAAGTAGTTGAGTGTTTGCATCCCCTGAAACATTATAAAAACGAGTTACGATACTTGACCACTACCAGCCCGCCCTGCGAAATTGTGCCCCAGGGTCCTCAGAAGGAGAATCTTAATTATTTGTTTTGGTCTTTTTCTAAACGACCTTTGTATCGGTGAAAATCAAAATAAATAAAGGGTTCTTTATGATACGCCCTATTAGACGTTCAGATGGACCGGACCAGGTTAGCTTTCGCCTGTGCTTACGACTAATCGTAGTCCGCTAGGTTAATTACACGCTACGATGGACCAAACGATGGACCGGATGGAAACAAGGGATGCTACTGTGATACACAAGACAAGCAAAGACCCCACCACTTTTGAAAAATTCAACGGCTGTAAAGATAGATTTTTAAAATTATTTTTATCAAGCAATAAAACGAAGCACTCGCGACTAATCTTACTAATTTTGACTCGCTGATTCCGAACTTGATATCAGATGCATGCTAGCATGTCGTTTTTAACAAGTTTGTAAAACGACATGCCATCCACGGCGAGGAAAAACTTCAAAGGCAAGCGGCGGCACCGACCATTCACTCAAACCGTACGGCAAAATATCAGTAGACACCGGAAATTGATGGGCGAGAGGTCGACCGGCCGGAATACCACACGATTTCAGCTATTTTCCTTGTTACACGCTACGATTAGTCGTAGGCACAGCCGAAGGCCAAATTTGGTCCGGCCAGCGTCCGGTCCATCGTAACGTGTAATAGGGCTTTTAGTCATTTTTACATTTTCAGAAAGCGTGAAAAATATCACTGCTTTGCAAATCTTGTGATTTGCGCAAAAATGGTTTCGTGCCATACTACAGAGGTTGAGGGCTCGATAGAGCCTTCATGTTTTTCATGGGAAGAAAATAAAGTAACCGTATTTTATCTGGGACATTAGACCCTACCTCAAAAAACCATTTAAAAATGACTTAAGCAATGTGTTGTGACTGTGAGGGTAACGTGGTGCTGCAAGATATTGCTTGTTGTTAGGCTGATGACACGCTGAGTCGAGTCTGTTTTGTCTCGGCTTTTGTGTGATATTTTCTTACAATAATCAAAGATACTAGAAAGGATAAGATAAGATGAGACATATTGTAGGAAAAGCGTACAAGGAGTGTGGGTTTCTGGAAAATGAACGTACGCTTTTCAGTTATGGTAGTGATTTATTTCGGTTATGGTCATGACTTAAAAAGTTGTGCTTCATTTACATTCTTTTGACCAAAATAGTCATAGGGGAAATTCAATAGAAATAATTTTTTAAATCCCCCAAAATGCTACCTAGTCTTAAAACTAGGCTTTGTCATGGACATTCACCATTTTAATGTTTCCTACAGTACAAGAGGCCGAGGGTTGGGTTTGACAACAGCATATCGGGACGAAAGTAGGTAGGAAAAAAAATCGCTAAAACGGAGCATCCGCACGTTTTAGTTGGCCCCAAATTTGGACGCATACAAAACAGACAGGTTAAAAAAAAAACACACACACACACACACACAGAAAAACAAAGGTATGAAAATGCCAAGGGAGAGAATAATTAAATTGGGATCCCTTGAGTAACATTCCACTTCTCCCCCTTAGTTTCAGTCTTATACACTGGGCAGGAGCAAAGGATATTATTGCCGCTATGACAAAGTCAGAGAAAGAAACGTAGTGAGGAAAAGGAATGGAAAACAGAAGAGGAGGAATGGAAGATAGAAAGGCATTTTTTTTTCCTTAAAATGTGTTTTCCAAGTGATACAGTAATCGTGGACATTGACACAAAATAACCAAAATGAAAAGAGTAAAGAAAGCAAACAAACAAATTAACAAAGTTACTTTTAAAATGTCATACTATGATGGTGCTGGAGTCTGAACATGTAAGCACCCAAAAATAGGTAGCCAAAAATTTATGAAACGTTGTGTACTGCCTCAATTTTTGACGATAAATTAAAATCACATGGATATTCATTTTGGACAAAAGTCAGTCTTCAATATTATTTGTTTAGGATTTTTTTAAATTTATGTATTTTTATTTTTGCTAAAAAGACATGCGTTTTGGTCGAGTGGTCAGTCAGGATAGGAAAGCTCGTTTTTCGCCTCTCTTTTTCCTTTATCTCTTTTAGTAATACATTGCTAGTCAAAAATCAACTTTACTTTAAGTATGACAATCTGTGTCTTCGTTGAGTCAACAAGCCGCCTTGTTTGTTTAAAAATACTCAGCTTTGAAGAGTGATCAGAAATAGATTTCTTACTATGTACTATATTATTACGTAACACCCACTGATGGGCTATCATTGACATAACGCTTTTTTTTTTTTGTTGTTGAATTAAATTGAACTTAACCGGCAAGAGAAAAAAATATTCCCACGCAGCGTTATCGAGATTTTAACTGCACTTCGAATCTTTACCAAAAACCTGGATCTTAATTCTAAGAAACAGTTTCGAACACAGGGCCATGACTTCAGTACTGCTGCCACTTCGACAAAGAAATAATGAACAGGAAGGATATGAGAAGCTAAGCCCATGACGTTTTTTATTTTATTTTTTTCTGTTTTGGTTTGTTTGATAGGGTCCATTATTTTGGGTCATATAATCAGAATAAAGAAGTAGAAGATTTACATAGTTTGGACATGTATTGTGGGTGGGGAAATACCAGACTTGCGTACAGGATCATAAGTTGGACACATACACATACTTTATGTGTGGTCCCTTAGCTAATAAATATTAATCCTCTCTCTAACCCTATTTCTGACCTTAAAATTTTCCAAATAATTATTTGTACAAGTAAAATGCAATTTATACACGAGGTAAAAACAATCACTTTGATTGTTGTTGTTCTTGTTGCTTCCCCAGATCCGATAGTAAAAGTCACTTTTGTATGATTATTACATTTGATTAGGCCCGGATCAATTACCCTGGGGTGATAAAATAACATTACACCGGAAATTCAACGCAAGCACCGATAAAACTACACGGTAAAAGTGGAAAGCAGGAACTAATTCTAAGAAATACCGGTCGAGGAGGCAAACCAAAAGCGAGAGACACACGGTGCGAAAGTCAGTGCCACTGAGTCTCTGGAAAGCACACCGGGATTGTAAATTTAGAGATCTCCACGGAACGAGAGCCCTTGACGAATAACGGACTTTCCGTAAACTGTATTTGTCACGTAAGCAGTAAATTACTGCAATAACCGTCTGTGATAGTGATATGCAGCATGAGATAAATAATGTGTATCGGTGGTTTTGTCCTGGCCCTTAACAGGGACCTGTCGACGTGGTACACGGCTGTCTGTCTACACATGTGATTCTTCAGACGTTGGATCGTTCACGATTCAGCGCTGTTAGGTCTGTATTTTGCCTTGTTTATCAGTGTGAATTTGGGTTTGAGTTTAATGGCGCATTGGCACGTTAACGGCCACTTTGCGTGCACCTTTCACGTTTGTTGTTGTTGTTATTGTTTTACTTTGTCTAACTAAGCTTCATAATTAGACCTTCATCAATTTAAATTTCACTAGTAAAATTTTAAAAGTTGGGATAAAATTGTTTTGTCAGTAAAATTCTCAAAATGTCTTGTATAAATCAGCTTGAAGATTTTATTCTGGGCCTTCAAAGAAGGATAAGTCAGAGGAACGTTTGGCAGGTACGGTAACTCGTGAATGTACCAGGTACTAGGTAAATTAAATATTGTTACATCTGTGAATCTTTCTAATGTACCATCTTGCTTACCTAGCAGTGTGAAGATTTTATTCTGGGCCTTCAATGAATAATAAATTAATGGACAGTTTGGCATGTAAGGTAATTGGTGAATTTACTAGGCACTAGGTAAATTGAATATTGTTACATCTGTGAACCTTTCTAATGTACCGTGCTGGCATGCTGGTAATCTAGCAATGTGAAGATGTTATTCTGGGACTTTCCAGAAGGATCTTTACAGGAACTTTGGCTAGTACTTGTTGAATGTTTCGGGTAAATTGTAAATTAAGGATACGGTTTATGCCTGTGAACCTTTTAAAGTATACTATTGTTTATGTATCCATTTGAGGATTTTACTTGGAGTTTTTATATGAAGTTAAAATCTTCGTGCCAGCTTCTGACAAGTGATCTGGGTGTTCTCACCACTTCTAAAGGCCTAGCAAGTAATGTAGCTGGTGAATTTTTCTAGGTACATGTACCGGTACAAGTAAATCGTAAATTTAGATTAGCTGTGAGTTTCTCATATCAATTTGCCGATTTATGTCGAGCCTTTTTTTAATATATATATAACTAAGGGTCTTCAGAGTAACGTCACTTTGTGGCAAGTGGTGAAATTAAGGATCATCAGCTTTCGACAAGAAAGTAGCTTTACCAATCTGCATCATTACATGGGTTAATTATTTTCTTTAGCATTGCCTTCACTGTTATTATTTTGTTACGTAGAGCCATGGGAGTATCCGGATGTTAGTTTTTATTTTAAAAAGTAATGGGACGATTAAAACTTTGATTAAAAAAGCTATTTTGTTTTCACTCCGTTACGTTATATTATGAATAAAAATATTATGTTTTAAACTCTGTTTTAGTGCCGATAGAAGCGTAATCTTCAAAATTCAATATACCATTATTGGAAATTTGATAAAAATAAACATTTGATAAAAACGATAGTTCTTAAAAGCTCATTTCTTTTACTGGGGAAAAAACGTCATTTGTGTTAAATTCTATATTTTACAAATAAAAAAATAAATGTCCATTTTCTTTCTTAATTTCTGTTTTGTTATCCTGTCTTGAAATCTTTGGCAAAACATTTGCTATAAGTATAATAAATGTTTGTGATTTTTTTACTCCCAGTTTACTGACACAAAATGAGAACTGTAAGTCTTGTGTTAATATTGCTGGGCTGTGGACTCGGTTGCTATGGCAGCAACTGTTTTCCGGTGCAGGAAGGCAAAAGCTGCACGCTTACTTGCAAAGGCGATATAAGTGACAGAGGGTAGGTTTTCTTTATTGTCTACCCAGGCTGTTTATTCACCCGGTTAATTTCTGTGTATCTGATCGCTTATTGGATTGTCTGTGTGATACTGGTGATAGTCTGGATAACCAATGGCAGAAAACTGTTTCTTAATGTACAGGATTGCCCTGAAGCCTACATGTATCTGGGGTGTCAGGTTTGGGGGTAGTGTCAGTCCAGTGAAGTGCACGACAGCGGTGACAGTATGCACATTATACTAAAATATAATGTGGAGTTTATCATGTGATCTGTGATCTTTTTTATATGGAAATCGTAACTAAATGACAGTTTGGTTTAGTCTTTATATTGCATGGGTATCCATGCCCGTCAGGTGTCCTTTATTGAAATAGTCATATAATTGGCAGATCGGGTCTCGCTTGTGTTGTTTGCGTTTGTATGTATATGTTATGTTATATAAAAAAAACAACAGAAAAACTGTGGGGTCGCATCAAGGCTCAAAGTAAGGTAAAAAATTGGCAAATTGTAGCAAGGCCTCGCCTAAGAAATAATACCCCGACGGTACAAAAAAACGCAGTTATCGATTACACATGTAATGTGTAGTACATCATGTGATTTGTGTCCTTCTTTATACATGTATTGGATGGGTGCTCCGTGCCCCATGAAGTGACTTGTATTGAAATGGTCATATGACTGGCAGATCCGGAATGGCTTGTGTTGTTTGGGTTTGCATGTACATAATATGTTTTATCATAAAGATCACAGAAGAACTGTGGGGTGGCATCAAGACTCATGGTAAAGTCAAAAATTGGCAAGTTGTAGCAAGGCCTCGCATAAGAAATAATATCCAAGCGATACAATAAAACATAAGGAAAAAGGAAAAACAATGAAAATACCGATATTTCTGTGAAGCACTTTTTATTTCCTAAACAAAGGTGTTTAACCGAAATATCGGTATTTTCTTTATTTCGCCTTTTTCTTTGGGTATTATTTCTTAGGCCAGGCCTTGCTACTGGCAACTTTTTTCTTTTTGCCAATTTTTGACCTTGCGCATGTTAGCGCATTAATTTGTGCCCCTTCTGAGCAAATCGATGAATGAGTTGGATTTGTTTATATGGACGTTTATCCACATAACTTACGTAAACATTTACAAAGTATACATTCGGAAAAACAATCTGTACACACAAAGAAGAGATACCGAGAAATCAAAATCAACCGAACTGCAATTTTGATCGAAATCTCCCTCGGCTAATGAAAGTGCCCTCTTCACCGCTCGGTCCCACGATTTAATTTCCAGTTTGAGTTGCCAGTTATTTTGTATAGTCATAGGGGATAGCTTTGTCATTCTTGTCTGACACTGAAAAATCTCCCCCTGTGATGACATGATGTTTATGCCCTGTCAATATAGTGTTTTGCAACATTGTAAGCATTGCATTTTTGATGATACAGAAATTGATATGTGTATATAAACGTGCCCGTGTGTATCTTTTGTATAATGTGTGTGCGTGTGAGAGTGTGCTCGCGCTTGTGTGTGTGTTTTGTGTTTGTGTGTGTGAATGTTTTCCTGTCTACGCATGATTCTGTTTTCTGTCTCTATACTATAATTTTTTTCTGTATCATTATTTTGTTAAATTTTAATATTCGGTTGTTACAGTACATTCTTCCCTCCATTTTCTCTTTCTTTGTGTTGTTTCTCACCAGGACAGTCATCTGGCAAGCCTCTTTAGAAAATGGTACGGCCCCAATAGCGAATTGTAGGCTTCCTGGCGGAGACTGCACAACCACCAGGATATCAGAGCCAAATCGCTTTCAAACCAGCATTGCATTTGAATCTCAAGGATTTGGGAGCACTTTAAAGATACTTAATGTAACGTCTGCAGACAGAGACAGAAATTTCTCATGTATTACTTACAGAGAGGACAGGAGTATCGCAACATTGATTGAAACATTCAATTTGACACAGGTTTACTACCCACCCGACTCTCTCAACTGTCAGGCTAACCTGATAAATGCAGCAGTTATGAACATATCTTGCCATACACCAAAGGTTTATCCTAAAGTCTCATGTGAATTGGTTCAAGCTGAAGTCAATAGGACTCCATCCCACCCCAAAAATATCAGATTTCAGTATCAGCATTTCCTATTAGGAAAAAAGGTTTACTATTCTGCGTCTTGTTATACCACAATAAGAATTGCAGAACCTGGAAAATACAAGTATGAAGTTCGAATGATACCCATTGTGGGAGCTGAAGAGAAACCAAGATCTTTTCTATCTTCGAATGAAACCAACGAAGTCACTGTGTCTGGGAACCAGTCTCTCACCTTTGATGTGCCTTCACCCATCATTTTGTGTGATAAACAACCCCAATCCACCGCATTGACTTGCAGTGCTTTTTGGTTTAGGTTTCCATTTAAAATCGTTTGGGTGCTTGACGGCGAAACGTTTGAGGAAGATGTAACAGAATTGAAAGAGCACAGTAATGAAAGATACTTTAGTCTGTCTTCAACCTATTATTATAAACCCCGACCATCTCACCAAGGCCAAAATTTTAAATGTGAAGTCTATTACTCGAATGGTACGTTTGTGCAGTATAACGAGAAAAAACTCGATTTGTATTGGGCACCCTCTCTACCTCAGTTTACTCACGACGGTGAGAATGTTAGCTCTGATAGAGTCATTCCTTTTGAAAATCGGGAACATATTCGCCTTATGTGTAGGGTATATGGGGGTTGGCCATCTGTGTTATCTGTTCACGTAGAATGTCGCTCTTCGAACAAAAGTGTGATAATCCTTGATAAGCGCCAGAATAGCTCGGTGGTAACGTTTGACGTCGAAGGTTCTCAAGATCTACATGACAGTACTTGTGTATGCACCGCGTCACATGTCACCCAATGTCAAGGTAGGGAAACTACGATACGTTTCTTCGATAAAACAAGTGGGCGTGGAACGCCAACAACAGAGAAGAAAATTGTAGAACCTGTCATGTGTGTCATTGCAGCAATAATTCTACTGTTTTTGTTGGGGGCTTTGGTATTCATTTGGAGAAAATGGAAACTTAGATGCTCTGACTACATATGTTTCAGCAAAACTGAAAACGAATACACGTTCCCACATTGTTGGAAATTTACTAGGGATACTACTACACATGACAGCAGTGTTCCTAGCTGTGCTCAGTCAGAGCGACCTTTACTAGGAGAATCAGCCTGTAGCTGGATTTCCAGTCAGACAGCCACACAACCAAGAGATCCACCTGTTCAAAATGACCCAGCGATGTCAGCTGGAAATCAGTCTCATAGACGTACACCACCTCCTATTCCCTACGACAACGAAAGCTCTGAAACTAGTGCCAGCTACCCACGAGTTGGCGCAAGTCCAGATTCATCAGTACCATTGCCACTTCCTGATGTTGTAGGATCGGACACATCAAGTGAAACTTACAGTAAGGGAGGGGGGCAGAATATTTACACACTGGACAAACGACCACCTCCCAAACCTTGCAGCTTTAAACTAAGAAACACTGTAGATGATGGTTACTATTTTCGGCCACCGCCTAGATCTGCCCTTAATGAACACATATTTACAGCCTCCAAACGCCCTAGGTCTGATAAACAGGTTTACAAAAGCCTTGGGCATTTGTGTGAACAAGACATTCCGTTAGACGACTTTTCTGTAACAGCAAGATCTGACAACAAGAGCAAAAAACACAACACCAGAAATATTTCCCCAGAATTCATTAATTCTGATGGCAAATCAGCGTTATGGCACGATAGCCAGGAGACAGACTGCTACAGTTCTCTTATGGGCTCTGCAGATACTTTTGTCACATATTTACCCACTAGCAGCACAGAGGTTTCGTCCCCTGTGGCTAGACATTCTCTTAAAGATGACTCAATACTCCGTTTCAACACAGAATTCAACAAGACGCAGTTGAAACCACGACCACCATCACAGCATTTCCGTTGTCCAAAAGCGCCGGGAAAAGACAAGCGCAGACACATGATGACGGACAAAGCCAAGCCAAAGACACCACCATCTCCGGATGACAGCGACGATTACGAATCGGACAATTCAAACCATCATCAACTACAAGTCCCGCCTTGCATGCCCAGTACTCGTAAAGCACCGGACGGAATGCACAGGTATCTGTAGGTTTCACTGACATTTTCAAGCGATAGGCCCTACTTGATATCGTGAAGCCCGAGTATTTTCACTTTCTGAGACATGGGAAAAGGGCTGAAACCCGCTCTTCTTCATACATCACAGAGAAAACATGTTTTAAGTGTGTATATTTCAGATTTTCCGATCTCATACACACCAAGATTTTGTTTTGCCATGAGGTGAAACATGTTTTAAATGGCATGTGTACGGTGGCTATTTTTTACATACATGCATGAAAATGCACAGCAACATAATCTTATGTTCGCCACGTAATAAAAACGTATGTACGTATAAATATGCATGTTTTCAGTACAAATTTGATTTCAAGTTGATAAAATGCATATCAAATTATCTTGCGGTACCGTATATATTATTATATGCATGTTTTAGTACAAATTTGATTTCAGTTTGATTGATTCTAATTGATTCACAATTAAATTCAAATTTGATACGTATGTCAACGGTGAACTTTGCACCGATGTCGACTTTAGCTCATTTGCATGTTTTAGGCCTACTACAAATTTGATTTCAGTCTGATTGATTCTGATTGACAAGTAAATTCAAATTAGATGCCTTAATAATAAATATGTTTTAAAGATTAACTCTGCGCTGATGACGACTTTGGCAAAGCTTTCACGTCAGTACAAAGAGTATACCATCATTACTGTTTTACTTAAGTTAGTTATATTAACCAAGAAATGGTTCTAATAGGTTGAGAATGCTACTATGACTCAATAGTCCGAGTGCCGCTCTAAAAGAGTCAGCAATGCAATTCAGCAGTTCGTCCCCTTAGAATGACAAGTTTCTAACCCCCTTCCGTCAACTTTTGAGAAAACGAGAATTGAAGTTTCATGTGATTATAACTTTTAGAGCAAAGAATTTTTTTATCGTTTTAGTAATACTTATAAATTACAGACGAAACCCGCTTGATACTTTGAAACACAGTGGAGAAGGCCCGTAGAAGTAGCGTGTAACTCATTTGAGCCGAAAAGTGGAGATAGAACCTTGTCTTTCTAAGGGGACGAGTTGTATAACCAGAGTCTCAGTAATAGCATAATAGTAATATATTTGTAGTGTATTTCAGAAAAACGGTTGTAGAAATCTCGTTACCGGCTAAATGTACGAGTATAATGATAAATACATTTGGTTGTCGGACGAAAATGACAAGATGTTAATTACTCTTTGTTATTGGCAACAGTTGATAAACATCTTCTGTCTGAAAAACATCTTTATCATCCATACAACTGTTTACTTACATAATAACCTTTTCTTTTCTTTAATCATTTACATAGTTCATGTTTTTGTCTGTCTGTCTGTCTCATTCTGTATATTTCTGTAAATACTTGTGCATAGTTTATGTGTTAAGCTATAGCAATTTTTACATGTTCAGCAATGCCCTTGTGTGAAAGCTTGTTTCATTTATTTTGGTCGTGTTAGTTAAAGTAGGGGAAATAAAATACATGTAGTTAATTCATGAACTTCCACTGACAGGTTATACAAATAATTCAATTTTTTTCTTAATTGCATTGAATTGTTGAATACGTCGAATTTATGTATGTTAAGGTATGCACAAAAACCTCCATAGGAAGGTCTGAATTGTAGCTTTGAGTTTGGGTTTTGGGTTTTAACGCACGTCAGCACGACAACGGCCACTTTGCGCCCCTCACTGACTATTTTGGGTACACTTTCTTTATTTATGTTTTGCATTCAGAGCTGGACAATAGTTTAACAACAGAATTACAAAAATGTAAATACTTTCATAAGTGTATCATATTGCTGAATGATAGCATTCCCCAGGCATGTAACTTCTGTAAGGTACAGTGTGGCCATGCTATTGCTTGGATAACTTTGTCGGATGACTAATGAATTGCTTAGGGCAGTGGTTCTCAACCTTCTTCGGGCAATCGCCCCCTTAGGTTCCAAGTTTTCTTTCATCCCCCCCCCCCCCCACCCGCCAACCTCAGCTCAAAAAAAAGAAAATCCATACTCAAGCCCCACGGAAACATTTTACAAGAAGACAGACTACACACACATTATGATGTTACGTTCTCAAAGCTTTATTAATGACAATAGCTCTGTTGATTATTCATTATAAAACAGACAGCATTCTTTATCAAATGCACGCACACAAAGGTCTTTTCTGTTTATAAACCCATCTACACGTCAGTGACTGCCATGAATTTGCTTCCAAATTGTCCTCCATTTATGGCCCCCCTCGCCCCCCTCCCCCCCTTCCATCGTTTTCGTTCCCTTGTCACCCTTTTCTTCGTTCCGCCCCCCTGAAAATCAAAATCGCCCCCGGCGGTGATATCGCGCAAGTTGACAACCACTGGCTAAAGGTATACGTATGGTGGAATGCCCCCCCCCCCCCCAACCCCACCCCACCATAAACAAAAGGCTTTTTTACTGTGCTGAAAACTGTTGTATTATCAGCTTGGAGTGATCCACGTCTTGAGAACAAAGTACACTGTACATGTAGGCTACATGACTACCGTATCCTCGTCATCAAGGATTCAGTTAATCAAGGATCATGATAAGTTATATAAATTATGGAAAAGTTCGTAAAGAAACAAAATGTTTTCGTTGTTTAAAATGCTGATTTAATTGTTTTAGTGGCTGCATTTTACTGTATTAAATTGTGTTCCTGTGCAATATGAAATCAGCTTACGCTTAATAACTGAATAAAATTTCGAAACAAAAAAGATACAATTTCTTACGTTGATAAATTTTGTCTCTTGGTGTGTTTCTTCATGGGGAAAAAAAAAGCAGTTCATCGTTTTTCTTCAGAGCTTACACGGGTATTATAATGCGGGGATCGCTTGCAAATGTCGCACTTAAATAAATATAGAAATAAATAAATAAATAAATGCTCGCTGTCCCCATTGTCTTTGTATCTCACTCTCCCCTCACCGACCCTCTCTCTCTCTCTCTCTCTCTCTTTCACTCTCTCTCTCCTTCTTTCTCTCCCTCTCTCTCTCTGTCATTCTCCCTCTCTCTCTCTTTCTCTCTCCCGCTCTCTCCTCTCTCTTTCTCTCCCCCCCTCCCTCTCTCTCTTTCTCCCCCCCTCTCTCTCTCTTTCTCCCCCCCCTCCCTCTCACTTTCTCTCTTCCTCTCTCTCTCTCTCTCATCTGTGTCTCTGTCTCTCTTGCACCACACAAGTAAAAACCAGATCAGAAATACGAGGTTACCATAATTTTGTAATTTTCGTCTCAGGAAATTGAGAAATGTTTACCATAACTGTGCCAATTTTTTTTTCATCCTGGTCATCCACCCCAATGGTTTCTAATCTCTGTGACACATTTTCACCAGATGGGCTCCTGACACAGAACATTATTGCTTGACTAATTCTTTCTTTACACATCCTTCTTTATTTATTTTTTTTCACATCCGGCCAAAAAATGACACTGTAAATTGCCGCTGCATGAACCAAAAAGATATGAGTCAGACTAGTTAACACACGATGTTTCCAGGCTACGGCACGCTTTTTGTCGTCGATCTCACAGACTGGCGTATCTTTGCAAGTATGCAAACTTTGTCCTGAATGGCCTCCAGTAGGCTGAAACGAAACTCTCTTTGCAATCCGAAATAACAAGTACATTGTGGACTATCGAGAAAACACAGAAGTCGAACAGAGTAATGTTTTTCTGAAAGATTTCAATTCTTATTTCAATGAAATGAATAAGAGTTTTGAGTTAGAATTTGAGTTTGGAGAAAGCCCGTTGACACGATTATAACAACTATATTTGTGCTAGAAAGAAGCAGGACTACAGAATAAAGCTTAGTAATAGAATAGAAGGAGACCGGCCCTGCCAAAAGCGCCCACCAACCACCGGCAAAATAAATAAGAAACTGGGCCAAGGGATGTCTATGAATTGCAAAATAACTGACTCCTCTTTTATAGAAAATTCAAATGGTGGACCAAATCTAACCTGACACCGGAACAGAAAGCGGATGAAAAAATACACCCAAACACACATACGCATCTGCCCGGAAACCACGAACTCAGAGTTTCGGTCCTTAGTGTATATAAGCGGTTCTTAACTTTTAAAAACTGGTTTCGCTGTACATTTATATCGCATGGGAAAACCCATCCTCCACCCATACACACACCTGAATAAATCCTTCTTTCACTTTGTATCTTCAATATCTGTTTTCGAGGAATCATTTGATGAGTTCCGTTCCACTGATAACACTGATGGGATAATTCGGGTCAATGGAACTAAGCAATATAGACTGAGCTGAATATCAATGAAGATTTATGCATATCTGGAATAAGAAAAATATATGCGAGTCTCTTCTTGTAGTTTGAATTTGAACTTGTGTTTTACGTCAACGGCCATTTTGCGCCTCGCTCATCGTCTTCTTCATATTATTATTATTTATGTTTGGCATTCAGATCTTCATCAATTTAAATTTCACTTATACTTATAGAATTACATGTACATGTAAATAGTTCCGTATAAACTTTATTACATTGGTATAGATTGCTTGGTATAGATCTGAAAAGAATATTTTGTTAGTATGTGTATAATGGTCTTTAAATCAAGTTGTAGAGCTTAGCCTCTTTTTATTGGTAAGTAATTCTTTCATGGATCGGCAGGTACAGTGTATAGTGCTTTCTTCGGAGATACATAAAATCTACACATTCAGTTAAAATATGCTTTACTGACAGTTGGGAATTGCGTGCCACAAAACGGCTCGAATATTTTCTTACCGGTACTGAAATCTAAGAGAGGACATTTCCATACGGTTTAGAACCGCTGATCTGTACTTTCGGTCCTTTTCAGTTTCCATTCCGTTCAAAACCAACCAAGCATAACTAAAGTTGTGCGGGTTTGAGTTCACATAATTTCATTAAATTTTCATTGTCACCAGGCCGTTTTGTTGAGTGTTAGTTTTAATGCATTAACTTCATTGCTGCTGTTAGTCGATTTTCTTCACCGTTCGTTTTAGTCCATTTTCTTCAGCATTCATTTTAGTCCATTTTTTTTCAGTGTTCATTTTAGTCCATTTTCTTCAGCGTTCATTTTAGTCCATTTTCTTCAGCGTTCATTTTAGTCCATTTTCTTCAGCGTTCATCTGTACTGTATATATTTGTGGACTTGAGATTTTTCGTTGCAAAAGGCTTCTGAACCACTCAACACTCAGACTTCAAATTTTATATGGTACATCAGAATGGAAATAGAGTGCACAGTTTTTAATAGAAGTCTCAAATCGGTGTAGTTTTTTTTATTGGAAATTTATTGTTTCGCCATCATTTAGATCTATTTCGTGTCATGGTTCGCCATTTTAAGGTTTCGTTATCACTTCCTGCGATGTGTTCACTATCAAACACACTAACCCGTGCGCAAATCATGCTATTGTACGGGATTCGCAGGGTGTCAACTCACAAAGGCAGAGCAGTAAGACTTATTTAAAAACAAACAAACAAAAATAAACAAATAGGAACAGGCCAGTTGAAGCAGGTCCATAATAACCACCCAGAACTGAAACCAATATTCAAACCGATTTATCCCGGGCAGGGCCGGGGACCTCAGCTAGTTTTAGTATATTTCTTTCAATGTTCATTTTAGACCAATTTATTCATTGTTACATTTAAGTCTATTTCCCTCAATGTTACTTTTGGTCTATATAGTATGCCTTTACCGTTGATGTTAGTCTATTTTCTCCAGTGTTACATTCGGTTTATTTCCCTCGGTGTTAATTTTAGACCATTTTCTTGGGTGTTACTTCTAACTTCTAGTCTTTCTCCTTTCACATTCATTTTAAATTATTTTAATCCAGTTTCTGCGGTGTTAGTTTAGTCCATTTACTTCAGTATTAACTTTTGTCCAAATTCTCTAGCCGTCTACGACAGCAGATAAAACTATTCAATTAAAAGCAAGCGGGCCTGCATTCACGGTGAGTAAATCAACTAATTCACATTTATTTATATAGGGTACATCGTAACCAGCCAACCTACTACATGTACATGTATAATATTAATACATGTAATTTGGTAAAAGTGGAGGCTATGTTTTCCTTTTAAAAAAACGCTGATTGCACGGGCATGATACTTTCACTTTCACTAGTTTCAGATATGAAAAGTATTGGAAAGCTAGGTGTCACGGAGCCAATTTCTGGTTAAATTCTCTTTCGTGCCCTAAACACAAAATGCTTACGTTTGATGGTGGGTCGGAGTTGAAGGAGTTTCTTCCTCTAACGATCGCCTATAATCTCGCTCTCCCAAGAACTCCAAGTCATGTTTAGGGTCTCGTATAATCTACACATGACATGTAAAATAGTGAGAAATTTTTTTTAAATTTCAAGATCTGTGGGTCTTCATACCTCTGGAGCTGCTGAAATCTATTGTTATTTTTAAAAAAGTGTTTTTTTTGTTTTTTTTAAACTGCTGGCTCAGTGATTTTGATCATTTTCGACAGGAAAATGTCTTACAATTTGGTAAAGTGCAATGATGATAATTACAATAATAAAACATGTCATAGTAATTTAATGTGCATTGTTTTCAAAATGTTCGAAAGTCTCATCTGATTCACATCCTGCCATTTTTTTTCCACTCATGAGCCCATGACATCACCACTTCCTGCTTTCAAATCAAGGGTTTGTATATAATTTGCATTCACTTTTGACCTTAACTGGTGCGAAATACGTACGTACGTGTATGTCTTTTAGCCCCAAGGCCTTCAGTTCGTGCACATTAATCTGTCACATGAACATTAATCTGTAACACCGAAACGCATGGTAGACTGTGTTTGACACAGGCTCAGTTTGGTGCGATTTCTCTGCCAAGAAAAGAGTGTGCAATTTACTGGTTGATCCTTACTTTTAATGCTCATTCCTCTCGATTTGAAGTGGCGCTTTTTTTTTTTTTTTTGGTCTCTTATTGTTCGTAGAACGGGCAATTACTAGATCTAGTTGCTAAATACAATAACAATAATGCTGATCTAAAACTGAAAATCCATATTATGCGAGATCGTTACGATGTCGAAGCGTAATGTCGTCGGTCGCCTGTTGGAACAACCACCTGCTATAGGCCCATTGCACACATCGGCCATCTTTGTTGTAAGGACTGACGCGTAACCTTGGCGATTGTAGCATTGATTTTGATTCGTTAGCCGATTTGCACTGCGAGCACTCGAGGCTTCGCGAACCAACCCTAATACATGTACTATAAAAACCACTACACAGAAAAAACTGTGGGGTGGCAGCTAAGGCTTAAAGTAAAGTAAAAAATTCACACAAAAAGTTGCATATAGCAAAGCCTGGCGTAAGAAATAACACCCAAACGATCCAATAAAACACAAAGAAAAAGGGGAAGGAAAAAACAGAAAATACCAATAATTCTGTTAAAACCTTTCTCGAGGATCGAGGAAAAAAAAAATTAAGTCAACATGTTGAATTAATATTCTGTAAATATTTCATATTCTACCTTTTTTTTTTTAATTGTTCGACTGTTTTATCTGTTCAATTTTCCATTTTTTCCTTTATTGTTGTTTCTTTTCTCTGTTCTTTTTTTTTCCTTGAGAAAGGTTTTAACAGAAATATCGGTATTTTCTGTCTTCCGTTTTTCTTTGCGTTTTTGTGTATTACCGAATTTCTTACGCCAGACTTTGCTACATACATGTGCAACTTTTTATTTTTTATTTTGCCAGTAACGTTACCACTCAGTGCCCAAATAATGTAACAGCCTTGGAGTTTAATTTCAACGAGGTTCCAACCAGAGATATCTTACACTAACCGTGTTAGTGTAAGATACATATCTATGGTTCCAACAGCCGACCGACGATATCCCGGTATGGTTTTTGTGTGGATGGATTGGGGAATAGAAAGAAAGATTCGTGTTGGCGCGCTCTGTGTCATCTCGTCGTAGTTTAGAGTGGTTTCGGTGTCGCTATGCGGATTTTCAGCTCTAGATTGCATTTTTTTTTTGTACAGGGAAATGATCGCTTTTTAATTTTCTTTTTCCAAAGCACGAACACATTCAGGGTAATAACAGATGGGGCCGACATTTCTTGCCTGGCTGTTGCTTTGCTGCGGAGTGGGTTGTCAAGGCAACAGCTGTTTTCCAGTGAAGGAAGGAGATAGTTGTTCTCTTATATGTGAAGGCCAAAATAATGTGGAGGGTCACAGGTAATTTTTTCTTCTTAATTTCAATCCCTAAGTTTCTGTTTTCTGCTTTTCTTTCACTGGTTCGTTGATCTTTTTAATATTGAGCATGGTCGTTTCCTCTGCGTTGTTCCATTTTCTGTGTAATACAATGTATATATATGTACATGTATTTCATTGTACGTGTATATTAATTATCAGGCATGACTGAAAATTTTAAAAAAACATGATTTTGGGTGAAAAATCAGACGTGGCATGCAGAAGCCGGTGCCTAAAACAAAATACATGTACATAGCCATTTTGTGGCATTTTTTATTTTGAATGAAATACACTTTTTGATTACGAAACAAAATACATTGTATTTGTAATAAATAATAAATCAATTGTTAAAAAAAAAAAACAAAGAAAAAAGAAAATCACATCTTCATGTCGAGAGCCGCATTGTAAACTAGTCCTTGACAGCCCGCGGATAGTGTTAATAAGGTGGGGGTAAAATTATGAAAACTAATGGTTAAAAATGTTTGGATTTTTTTTTTTTTTTAGAGGAACAGTTGACCATTTTTTAAGCACCCAAATGGGACTAATGAGGGGCTAACGAAAGTGTAAATTTAAAAAAGAAACAGACAACAAACAAACAAAAACTCCGAGAACTAGAATGTTTTAAATCGTAATAAATAACTACATGTATTAAGTCGGATAAAGTTAGGTTTTTTTTTTACTCCTCCTGCAAAATTTGTAAAAAAAAGTTTCGATGGTTTATCATGCGGCCCTCGACATGTAGACCGCGTTTCAAACTGGCCATTAACATGTAGGGGCCTACCTCATTCTGCGCAGCATTATGTTTGCATGCCATTTTAACACAATACATGTAATTCAAGCACCATGATCTCAGCGCAAATGTTCACCCAGTGGACTAACCAAAAATCTCACTTCAACTGAAATCCTCCACAAAGCAGATTTTTTACAAAAACATATGATATATGCGCCTTTTGTTTCTTCATGCGTACACAGTGGTCCTGAATCTGTGATCCAATGACATCAAGGATGCTTAAAATTATGGATGCTTGACCTTTCCAACCGGAGTTATTCCTTTCTAAACTTTCGGACAAGAGCTACGTGTTTGTCGTTTCACCTTTTTTCAGTTTCAAAACTGAATATTTAACTTCTGTAATTTTAATCATAGGAATGTTGGGTGAACTACGAGTGGCTAATGTGGTTACTGCGTGGGTTCAATAGTAACTCCCTTAAGGATACACAGGATTAACAAACACAGGGTTCTGCTGGCAATCTTATTTATTCAAAAAGCCTAACAAAGGTATCACTACCAAAAAGGCATGGGAAAACCCTACCAAGAAAAAGAAACCCAACCAGCCATAAGCCAAAGTCTCTCTGCTACTGGCGCAACTGGACTAGGCCATGTTTTGGGCGAGGCGCGCCACGGCAGGCCGCCGCCGGTCTATTGTACTGCAAGGTCCACTTGTGCTTCCTATTGTTGCGGCGTCTTTGATGGAGTCTACTGACCACTCGAACTGGCATCATCTTTATGAGCCAGCGCGGACGTCCGAGAGGGCTATTACGTAATCCAGTGTTGGACAAGTGAAAGGCTCGGACATTGAGTCCAGCCGACCAACATAACCGGTTAGGGTCCTAACACAATCGAATCCACAGAGCGGCTAAAAGGGTGCGCACAAAAGTCAATTAGATATCCCAGTAAACTGCAGAAATTACTCTAACGTCCCCTCCAGCAATAATTGAATAAATTTGACCCAGGTTGGATTTATCGGGGATAACATGCGTCTAACTCGTGGTTTACTTTAAATCCGAGATCCTCTTATTAATTATTTCAATAGGACATGTGCATCAAAGTACAACAAAATTGGTACCATTATAAAGTAGAAACTTGCTGCTACAATTCTAACTGACTACTTATACCAGAAACCCGGTAATAGTTTTAATATAAATTTTCAAAGTGTCAGGACTAACAACATTTGCCAGATTTGTGTGGGATATTTCAGTCCATTAATACGACGTATCTCCATTGATAACAAACGTTATCATGAGTACCTATTTTGTACCGATAGGGTATTGCCTACTCTCAACAATGAATTCGGGTTCCCGTCTTTCTGTCGGTGGATAACAACGAAGGAGCGAGTTGTCAGAAACTTAAAGCCATGATATAAGAGTTGGAAGCCCGGTGGTCAACATTTCCAACTGACCAATCAAAATGCGCGCTTTTCACCGTGATGTGAATAACGGGTCCCGCGCTACTATTACAAGGGAAATAATCCAATTAATGGTACTCGGCCAAGTGTCCATAAACTACTATGAGTGGCCGTCCCGTACTCACGCACTAGCGTTACCATGAAAGCACATATTAAAAATAGAAAATCGTTCATCCTCTCACAGGAAGGTGAAATGTCTGGAAGTCTCGTTAATTTCATTTAGCATTTCGAATAAGATCATTTGCTTCAATGATATTTTATGTAGGCCTATACAACCTACAGGTAAATGTAGTACATGTACATGCATTTGATTTAGTATTCTAGTTCCTGGGGTTGTTTTTTTTTGTGTGTGGTTTTTTCCCCTACACTTTTGCCAGCCCTTCATGTGTCCCGATTGGGTGCTTTGGTCAACTGCTTCTTTATTCCATATCACCAGGACACTGTTCTCGGACGCCGCTGATGGGCGTGAGTTCATTCTGATTAGTCAGTGCGAGCTACCTGCGGCTTATTTTATTACTTGGCATGTGGGGCATTGTCTTCAGTTGTCGTCCTTCTTTGTCTGCACCCCTTCTTTAATCCCGATAATGCTTTAGTGATTCTGATTTTCTTCTGTATCATCTGCGTCTTCCAATCATGCCGTTCATCTCATCAGTAACATCTTAATAATCAATACTTCAACCAACGTTTTGTTTTTTTCATTCCACACAATCAGGACGGTATTCTGGGAAGCCTCTAACGGGATTGAGTTCATTCCGATTAGTCAGTGCGAGCTACCTGCGGGGACATGTAAAATCCACAAGAACGTCCAGGATTCGGATAACTTTGAAGTAACCTTTGCACCTAACACTCCGCGGTTTAGGAGCAACTTTACGATACTCAAGGTGGCACCTACTGACAGAGGGAAAACATTCAGATGCTACAGCTACAGCCAGAAAACAGGCATCGCAACTGTGTTTGAAACATTCAGTTTGACACAAATTTACCGCTCAGCCGAATCTCTAAACTGTCAGGCTAACCTGACAAATGCAGTAGTTATAAACATATCTTGCCACACATCAAAAGTGTATCCGACAGTCTTCTGTGAAATGGTTTCAAGTGAAACAAATGGGACTCCATCCCATCTTAAAAATGTCACATTTCAGTATCAGCAGACTCTTTCAGAAAACAAGATTTATTATTCTGCATCTTGTTATACCACTATGAACATTACAGAACCTGGAAAATACAAGTATCAGATTCGAATGACACCCATCGTGGGCGCCAATGACAAGATACGAGTTGACGCAACTTGGAATAAAACCAACGAAGTCACTGTGTCTGGGAACCAGTCTTCCACCCTTGAAGTGCCTTCACCCATCATTTTGTGTGGTAGCCAACCTAAATCCGTGGCACTGACTTGCAGTGCCTTTTGGTTTAGGTTTCCGTCACAGTTTGTCTGGTTGCTCAATGGAGTGACTATTAAGACGGGCGTAACTGATACAGTTGTGCATCGAAATGGAAAATACCTGAGTTTGTTCTCCACATATAATTATGTACCTCAACCATCTCACAAAGGCCAGAAATTTAAATGTAAAGTCTATGACTCGAACGATAGGTTTCTGAAGTATGAAGAGAAAAAACTCGATTTGTATTGGGCACCCTCTCTACCTCAGTTTACTCACGAAGGTGAGAATGTTAGCTCTGATGGAGTCATTCACTTTGGAAAAGGAGAAAATATTCGCCTTATGTGTAGGGTATACGGGGGTTGGCCATCTGTGTTATCTGTTCACGTAGAATGTCGCTCTTCGAACCAAAGTGTGATAATCCTTGATAAGCGCCAGAATAGCTCAGTGGTAACGTTTGACGTCGAGGGTTCTCATGATCTACATGACAGTACTTGCGTATGTACCGTGTCACATGTCACCCAATGTCAGGGTATGAAAACGACGGTACGTTTCTGTGATTACACAAGTACATATATTAGTAAGCCTGGGTGGGAATCTTCAACAACAGTGGGGGACATAATCATAACTATCGCGGTGGTACTTGCTGCCAATGCCATAATTGCTCTTGCAATTATTTTTTACATCTTGGTTGATTGGAAACGTACATGCTCATGTTTCTTCTACTCTAGACCTCTGTGTAAACCATCATGTTGTTCGAAAGCCGATGACCACCAGTACTATCAACCACCGCAAATATCTTTAAATCACTACTACGAATATGCAGAGTAGGACTGTCCGCGGGGCTGCTCTTGAAACTGCTCGTAGCCAATCCAGGGCAGGGTACACGGAGATATCATGTCACGCTAAATCTCATAAAGCATACTATTCCCCAAGTAAATAAAACTACATGTAAAGTTAGCTCCATGGCAAATAGTGATCAGATTAATACATGTACGTAGACAATGTAGTTTTGGTTTGGTATAATAATTATATGCATACATGTGGGTCTATATGAAAGGGCCCACAGTTTATTTCCTTTGTAATAGCCATATATTCTTCATAATATACATGAACAATATTTACGATTTCTCTCTCTGTTTTCACTCACACACACACATAAACCCACTGCAATGCGCCTTTTCGTAATGGCATGTCATTTTGCAGCATTCTATAAATTTGTGATGTACTTGTATTACATTTGTAAATGTTTCCCTATACACTACATGCAAATTTTGGCTGGTTATTTCATTGAAATTTGAAATGTATCTAAATTGCTGTATTTGCTTATGTAACTTACTAACTAACCTATCGCTTTCGGCACTAGGACTGTGGGCTTTAAAAAAAAATCTAAAACAAAAAAAATAAATAAATAAAGCTGTGATGAAACAAAAAGTTGCTCCATGTGATACAAGCACCAAACAGCCTGGTTCTTGGTGGGCTTGGGTATTTTTTGTTAATTTGTTTTCTTTTTTAGTTTACCAAAAATGTTACATTCGTTTGTCACAAATAAAACTCTTGTACAGGCTCTACATGCATGTACAGTATTTGCTAATGTTATCGGTCGAGGCTTTGGTACAGTTGTATTTCAAAATTCTGAAATACAGATTTTATCTCGAGCTTTGGGCTTTCCTCCCTTTTTCTTTTTTAAAGAGTTGCCTAATAGTAACAGGAGTCTTTCATTCCTAAAACTTAAAACAATCTGCCTAGCATACGTTATACAGGATTGTGATTATTGTAATAATGTACATGTAATTA
Organism: Onchidella celtica; assembly: GCA_963931925.1. Taxonomy (NCBI): domain Eukaryota; kingdom Metazoa; phylum Mollusca; class Gastropoda; order Systellommatophora; family Onchidiidae; genus Onchidella; species Onchidella celtica. The sequence continues at coordinate 24,658,908 of OZ007581.1, read as the reverse complement.
ATTAGTGGAACCCACTTTTTATGGTTTTGTTTAATGAGCATTTTTTTTTTTTTTCAAAATAGAAAGCAGAGGTGTAGGATTGAAAATAAATTGCATTTCCTTAAACTATGGTATCTGTCTTGATTTTTGGCCAATTTTGTTTGTTTGCTTTTCGTTCTATTTTTGTTTTGTTTTTGCTGTTGCTGCAATTTGAGTCTGTTAATATTACTGTATTGAACAGCAAAAAACTGGGTATCTAATTACATATTACATCTCTTAATAGCTGAACTCTGTTTTGTTAGTATGTACAGTCTCTAAATAAATAATACATATGACTTGGTCTGGTTCCGAGGAATACTTAAAGGGCATTAAGTGGGTTCCACTGAATAAAACAGGGATTTTCGACCAAGACCACAAGGGACATTCAATAAGACACATTCAATGGGGGATTGACAGCCATCCAAACAATAACCTCACCAGTACTTTTCTTTCTGTGACTGAGCATGTACAGATGTTTCTCTCTGTAGGCCAGTCTCTCCCATCTCTGTTTATGCATTTGTATCATGTATACATGTACTGTAATATGAAAGAGAGAGAAAGACAGTGAGGAAGAGACGGAAAGAGTTGAGGGTAGTTTTTGCGTTTGTATGGGTGTGGGGATGAGGACATTAAAGTCAACCCAAGTCCCAGGCCATCCTCCGCGTTGTTATCACGGAGTAGATTAGTATTACATATTAATCTGCAACTTCCAAAATATGAAACATTTGAAAAAGTAAAGTCTCAACCAAGCATTAGCCCAGTGTTTCCCAAACTTTTTTGTCCCATGCATGGAAGGATAGAGGCACACCAACGGACCTCAAAGTGAACATACTTAAGTGCTTGATCTGGCCAGTCCTACTATATGGTTGTGAAGCCTGGACATTCAAAAAGGCAGACATAACAAGATTGGAGGCAGCTGAAATGTGGCTTTACAGAAGGCTACTCAGAATAAGTTGGACAGAAAGGAGAACAAATACAAGCATCTTAGAACAGCTTGGCACCACCAGAAGAATAACACCTGAAATAAATAAAAGAAGACTTGCATACATCGGCCACGCGGCCCGAAACAAAAGCACGGCCCTTATGATATCAATCCTTCAAGGAAAGACAGAAACAAAGAGAAAACAAGGAAGACCACCCATTACATATCACGATAACATCAAGAAAGTCAGCCAGCTGGAAATAAGTGAACTAACTAGGAAAGCTAAGGACAGGATTGGGTGGAGGAGATTTTGTCGTGACATCCACTGTAGCAGCTAACATCGATGACGATGAAGCCGACACGTGACAGGTGAGGTGACATACATGCAGAAAGATTTTACAAATATTGTATAATCAGTATGTAGGCCTATACATTCAAAAGAAGTGTTAATTAAAACTTTATTTCAAGTTTAATTCACTTATTTCCTACTTCAATGGGAGCCTTGCCCGTGTCGCTGGCCGCAAATTTCTTTGATTCGAGGGACCAGTTTTGTCACCTCTAGCTACAAATCGCCACATTTCATGATATGCAGTCCATTCCTCTTAGCTAGCAACCAACACAATATATACTAACAACAGTTTATCTGTACAGTTTAGTTAAAACACAGAGTATGGATGTATAGAGAGATCTCACTTCCACCAAATCGCGAAACTAGGTCACTGCGATAAACAAGACAGTGAAGAATTGAAAGAGACCGCCTTCACCAAAGATAGTGTGTATATCTGTTTACTGTGGTTTGTTCATATTTTTGGGCTGATTGAAACTATTTACAACCGTTTGTAAGCTCTTTTGCCCCTTGGAAATGAACAAACAGATAGTGTTTACCACAGCGACCTACTTTCAGCTCCATACTAACAGTGGTTTTGCAGAGCCTCCTGTGTCTCGTAATGCAAATCGACCAATAGTGAACCCTCTCTCTCTATATATATATAATTATATATAGACTCTGGTTAAAATACACTTATGAAATTAAGATTTCAATGAAAAATCCCCACAGCCCACCAAACCATTGCCATACCCCACCAGCTGAGCAGTACCCCACCTTGAGAAACACTACATTAACCCTATTATTGCCATGAAGTATCTGACCACTGAATCTTACTTTAATTGAGCTAGAGGGCGAACCTGTAAGCAGCTAAAACTTCGCGACTACGCCATCAAAATTTTACATGTATTATGAAACTTGGTGTACTGCATCATTTTTTGACGAAGAATTACATGGACACATTCGTTTTGAACAAAAATCAGTCTTTACTACTATTGATACATATTAAAATATTTCGAGCCCCAAAAACAGAGACACATTTTCATCGGATAGAAGTATAGAACGACAGACTAATAAAATACCCAGACTGGATGATCCCGTTGTGTGACGTCACAAAACAGCGGAAGGTCCGCCATTTTAGGTTTTCGGTTGCGACTGACGCTTCAGCATAGCTACAATGCAGCGGTCGCTACAAGTCCATACGGTCATCATTTATAACAATAAAAAAAAGGCAGATGTAGACAATAAAATGAAAGGATAGGCAAGTTAATGCAGTATTAATACATGTACAACCAATCTTGACAAATAAAAAGAAATTTCTACTGCAGATAGAACTAGAATCGGAATTTTCCGAGCGGCGGCCATGTCGGTTGTACGGTCGCCGCTCAGGAAATTCCTTATAAACGACACAGCCCAAAGCTCGTGTTTTCAGTCTGGTTAATTTATTAGTCTGTGGATAGAACTGAAAAGTGTAACCGGAAATTGTGTCGTTGACCTCTCTTTACACATGTGGTAGAATATCAACGTCTTCTCATCTGTGTATTCCTATGTAAGTTCTATTTGTCATTGCATCGAATCCAAACGCTGCTTTTAATTTAGCTTAGATCTAGATAATACAGTTGGGCTTCCTATGCAGAATCTGCAAGATTTATCTTGCACAGGGCGGCTAGTTCAAGAAATGATAGCTCATGTTTAAATCAAATTTAATCACAAGCATATTATGTGCAAGAATTCATCTCAGTCATAGTTTATTGGCATAAGTCATGTTTATAAATTTTTCTGAAAACACACGTAAAATCGTCTTTACTTTTTCAAATCTTGGGAACAATACAAGAATGATTTCATCTGAAAATCTGAATTTTGAAGGCAGGAAATAAACCTTTCTGATATTCAGGAAATGAAACAAAATAAACCCTATCTTTTTTGGGACATTATCTTAAAATGTTAAAAATGACTTGAGCAGATGTTATGACTGTGACATTTTGTCATAAAAGGTGGACAATCACATATACAGTTATCAATAAAAACACTTGTCCATAACTAGAGATACACAAGATCGAGTTTATTAAAACACTTGTAGCAAAGCAACAGATTTCACATGTACACATGTAATAGTGTTATAATGCTATGAAACTGAACGTTATTTTGCTTAAATTTTAAATGGCAGAGGCCTGTATTACTGACCGCTGTTAATTGCAATATATTAAACCAGTAGTTCTCAACCTTTTTCAGGCAATCGCCCCCTTAGGCTTGAAATTTTCTTTCCCCACCAAGTCCCTCCTCAAACCCAACAGATACTTTTCACAAGAAGACAAACTAAACATAAATCGTTTTGTTAAGTTTCTCAAACCCTAATTAATGACAATTCTTTGTCCTTGGCCTATGAAGTTGTGGGTTCTCTACAAGTATAAAAAATAAAGATATGGGCTCAAAACCTCATGCCTTTATCATACTTTATGCTGCAATTACTGATATGTTATGGCAAAACATAGCACACTTCAAAACAAAGTTTTACTGAGGTTACCAAAACACCCTGCATTGCTCTCAGCCTTTTTAGTTTGGATTCCAATTTTGTTATGACCATAAGAAGCTAGACCTACAGATTCATAACCCAGCTAGAAAGATAGGTCTATACAATGAGATTAAAAAGTACATTTGACCTAAATTGACATAAATCATCCTTTTCCATAACACCGCCACGCAAATTACAGAAGTTAAAAAAACATATCAGAGTGCATGTAACAACAAAATATGTCTTCATTGAAAAGACACCAGTGAATTTTGAAAGAGTTACATAAGATAGAAACAGTGGATTTACCAAATCATAACAGACCTGCCAACAAAATAGCTGCTTTAATATGTGACAACATCATTGGCACATACACCCATGCCCTGTAGTGTAAGGGAAGAATAAAACTAGGTATCTGTTATGATTTTCGTACAAAGGAGAACACAAATACAAAATACTGTCATACACTTCACAGATCATACAATGTACTCTCTATACATTATTACATGGTCAACCCCCATCCAATTGTCCCCTTAGAATGACATGCTTCTACAGTGAACTTTACTTGAGCATGAGTTGAACTTCTCTTGAGTTGATCTTTTTTGGTGGAACCGGCACCTTTGCGTCATATTTTATATTAACCCTCACCCTGCACGGGCGCAAAAAGTCGGCAAGGTCAAACTGACTGCGCCAGCCGTATTTTCACGCGTCGGGTCACTGACCTTTTTGAGAAGTAACCGCCGTGTTATTGTTCACTGTATAGCTTCTAAATGAAAGGCATTGTGACATGGACATGTTAACCAGTGAACCACTGGTCGGAATCACAAAGACTAAGCTTTCAAAGGCTCTCCCCACACTTTCAAAAGATGTAACATCGACATGCGAACTGTTGCTCAACAAATTTGCAATATTATCTCATTTTCTTACAAGCTGACCATCATCTGGAGTTGTCTGTATCTAAGAACCAATCGGAAACAAGCTCTGAAATAATCTTTGCCCCAAATGCCCACATTGGTTTATTAGTACTAGTAAATGCACCTGTTCTCCGCACGGTGAGTGGCAAACAAAACAAAAGAGATTGAGAGACTGCAAAGACACGTTAGATAAATGCTGAGTTTTTTTAAACTATTACCTTACCAGACAATCATGGTCGCAAAACTTCAGGGGGAAGGTCTTCCCCCTGTCCGCGCCACTTACCAAAAAGTAAACAAACATAATTAATATGATGACCTCCCCTAACCCGCGCTTTCGTTCTTTCTTTCTTTGTCCCATACAAATACTAAACCCACCCATTTGATAAGCCCGCTCAAAAGCCCCCTCTTTAGTGTGTTTTCTTGACTGGCGCGGACGGGCGGAGGACCTCCCCTTCAGGGTATACACAATATTGCCTGTGTAACATTGTCAGCATCAAGCTGAGCACATGTCTTGTTTACTTTCAAGCAGGCCACGCTCAAAGGAAATGGCATATTCGATACTGTGTATCGGTTTTGCTCGCGCCCAGTCAAGAGGTTGAGGTATCGCCATCCATAACAATTATATAAACATACATTACGGCATCCATGCAGCTCGATAGGATAAAAAACAGTAGGCCTAGGCCTAGATATACCAAAATTGTGAGCGTCTCGCTTAAAGGCCATGAAAATAAATGCTTAGACGTCATGCATAAGTTTGCGCAAAATGACAGCCTTCAATACTGAGTATCGATTGCTACACTGATACGCAACACTACGACAATCATAAAAACTACACCAGGAATTTAGTCCGGGTTTAAACGCTAAGGCGTTTCACAGTTTTCAAAAAAATATAAGACGTGGTCAAAGGCAAAAACTAAGCCAGCCATGCAACTTGGCAGTATCAAAAACGGTAGTATGCAAACTTTCAAGTGTCTAGCTTGAATGGCCATGAAATGCATAGGCGTCACAGACAGTTTACCCGCTGCTCTCATTATTATAAGATGCATCAATCAGGATGAAACCATTTGTGTAGGGCTTGGGAGGGCGTGGCTAGTTATCATGCTTCGTTCTCACGAAAATTACAGCTGTCAGTTTGGAATCATAAGTCAGATCATTGGTTCGAGACTGACAGACTAAGATTTTGCTGGTTAATTTATTATCAAGCGTGATAAGGCATAGCAGCGAATGTTTTCATACCGATCAATAAAAACCAAACCACGCGGACATCGTGTGCGGTCATCGCGAAGCGGCAAGGGTCAGTGACCCCAGATAAGATTCTCCATGAGTAAGGTCACTGACCGGACAGCGGGCTTTACGGGTAGCGAGCGGGGTGAGAGTTAAAATAAAACTGTTGTGTTGACTTCAACACTTAAGCATCGCGATGCCTGTGTTGACTTTGATTTCCTGTCCCATCTCTTATTCCAATTGTTGTACCCCAAACGGATGAGTTGATCTCGATTATCCGACCAATGACACCTCAACTATCAGTCACTGACACTCCCCCGTTGGCGAAGCAATGTGTATACTATACAGCACTCTAATAGTCTAGGCTAGTCCAGTCTAGTCCTCTCCAGTCCCTCCGCTCCAAGGCCTCTCTTTGTTGTCACGCACAGTCACGCAGGTAGGAGTCCACGTGGGTGCATGTGACTAACACGCACGGTGTCATGGACAATGCCCTTCCCTCTCAGCCTTTCTCCCACGCATACTTCAAAAATACCACCACCCAATACCAAAAGCAAGGGAACGCTGATAGGCTAGACCCAAGGCCAGAGCAGATCTAGAGGCCTGTGGTCAAGTCAGCGGCGTGAGGGTGTTTTGACTGGCAGCCCATGCCAGTGAACCACTGGTGGGCATCACAAAGACTAAGCTTTCAGTTTCAAGGGCTCTCCCCACACTATCAAAAAGCGTAGTATCGGCATGCGAATTGTTGCTCAACACATTTGCATTATTATCTCATTTTCGACTAAGCCGACGATCATCTAGAGTTGTCTGTGTTTAAAAACTAATCAGAAACAAGCTCTGAAATGACCTTTGCGACAAATGCCCACGTTGGTTTATTACTATGTGCTAAAATGGATAAACCATTGTTTAGCGCCGGGGGTATCATGCTTCATTCTGAAGAAAATTACAGCTGTCAGTGTCAGTATCGTAAGTCAGATCATTGGTAAGAGACTTATAGACAAATGTTTCGTTGGTTAATTCATTATCAAGTGTAATAAGGCACAGCAGCGAGTGTTTTACTGATCACATTTAAACCGTGTGCACAGCGGTAGTGTGTTAGTCAGGAACGGTCAGTGCGACCCAGATAAGATTCCCCCGTTAGTAAAGCCACTGACCCAGTCAGCGGGCTTGACCAGTAGAGCCGTCTATAGGTTTTAATAAGCACAGACGTTAAAGGGTATCTTAAATTCATGTATTGCACCCCGTCATCTAGTTTAGGGTTTTATGAGTGGCAAGTCAAGATTAGCAACTATAGTGCACTGACCGACCATTGCAGTCAGTTTGAATAGTAGAAAACAAGATTTTGGGGAAAACCCAGCTAGTTGAATGTAGGTAAGCCATCAAAAAGAGTGGTGAATGGAGAAGGTGAGGCAAACGGCTAAGCATTGGGATAGCAAGCTTGTGTAATACGTTCGCTAACCCTGCCCCCTATCGCTCGCTATTCGTTGACCAATAGAAGTAAAATCGCTCGCTATTCGGATGTTCTACCGAGGCAAACAACTGGCCATGAGTAAAGCTCAGACTTCTCATATCAATTGACTAGTACCAAACGCAATGTTTGTCTTAAGAGCAATGTTAAGGCCACAGAATTTGGGAATTTTTTGGTAAAATTGGTGAAGCCTATACGTTTAGCTTCCCCCCCCCCCCCAATGTTAAGTTACTCGTGGTTACATCCCTTGACATCGGGTCGGCGACAGGTGAGTTGAACAACAGATGTGTTGATCTTTTTTATCCCCCGACGACATCAACCCAAGCGTAGTTGACTGTACCTCCACATTTTGGCTGAACTGAGTTAAACACCACACATTACTTTTACAGGCCTTCTCAAACGTGTGTCAAAGTATAAAGCGGATTCGGTGTGTAATTTGCAAAAAAGAAAAAAAATGACACATCATCAAAAGTTATGAGCACATGAAACTTCAATCATTAATTTCTCAAAAGTTGATGGAAAGGAGTTAGAACCTTGTCATTCTAAAGAGATGCAATGGAGGTCTCAACACTTCTTGAATGCAAAAAAAAAAACAAAACAGAACACATTTTCTTCATGTGCAGAATCCACTTCACAATGGCCGCTACAAAACTGCATTCTGTCCATTATTACTTTGTTTTCCATTTCTTGAACACAATAGACACATGATGATCTCAGTGGATATCTTCACGAAGCAGAAGAATCAAAATGTCACTTAAGCTGAAATCCTCTGAAAAGCTGACAAATGTTATCTTTATTTCAGTAAGCAAGGCACAAGGTGTTCTAAATGACAAATTTTCACACGCCTATACCCTGTCCATATTATATATCTTGTCTGTCTGACTGTCTATTGTCGAGATCAAGTATTCTATGATTTTCTCAACTTTCCCTTTCTTGTTTTCGACTTTGGGGGAGGAGTTGGTGTCTGGCTGCCCTTTTTCCACAGAGAATCCGATTTCTTCCTGCCTTTACGATTTGGGCTGCTTGAACTGTAAGGAGATGGTGTGTTGTTACCCGGAGCTGCAAGACAAATAACAGACAAGATGAAACTGTTGCCGACCACCAAAACTATTGTAATGTCAAAATTGCCACGGCCCAGAAAAATGAATTATTCCACACTGATTAACCTTCCCATACATCGCTAAAGTAAAGACTACACATGGTGTCTAACTGACACCAGACTCTTAAAAGAACAATTTATCAGGACACCCTCTATCAAAGTATGGTATCTGTCAGACCCCCAGAATCTACGAGTGAGGATATAAGAATAAAATCCTCTTTAGGAATGTGGTGTATCTGAAACCCTGGGACGTATGACTAAGGATATGACAATAAAATCTTTAACCCTTTGAACCCTACTGCCATCTTAAGAGGGCAAATTTTCTGGATACAATTTCCCTGCTGCCCTCTTTAGAGGGCAGAGACCTTTACCTTCTACAAGACGTGTCGGCACTACTGGTGGCCTCACAGGCTTTTTGTCAAAATCCTGATGTGGGCATCTTGCATCTTCATGCTTTCACCTTCACTTTACTTTCATTACTGTTTGTTTGGTGTTTTTGTCCCCAGAGTACCACATATAAAAACTGGCCAATCTTGGCCAGGAGCCCAGGTATAGAGGTTCAAAGAGTTAAAAATATAGTGTCTGTGAGACCCTAGGATATACGGGTAGGAATGGTACAAATGCATGTATGTTAATGAGCATGCACGTGCATATTTTAAAATTTGAAACCATGGGCAAATATGTTACCGAGGACCTGGAATTTTAAGAAAAAATTCCCAAAAATAAGACAATTATAAATGTTTCTAATTGCCCCTTAGACCCACAACTTATGGCATAACTTAATGACTGTATTTTATGACAAGCTTTTATTTCCCAATTCTCTTGCCTGACATTCTCTTACCATTGCGAGATTTCCTTCTCTTCTTCGACTTTGATTTGCTCCCCGGTGAAGACACTGAAGAATCGGCCAGGGAATCATCAATTGAAGTATCGGATGCCTCCGAAGACGGCGGTGAAACTGCAGGGGACTTGAGAATTCCAGCTGATGGGCTTTTTGATGGCTCGAATGGAGATTCAGGCTGCTGCTGCAGGCTCTTTAAGTAGTCCTGAAATTCTGTGAAATTTGCAAAGGTTAAGAAAGCTCTTTGAGTATATTTTGAAAGATTAAAAGATACATATAGTACTAATATACCTATCTGAGCAGCGAAACAAGTTTTGAGTTAGTGGTTAAGTTTGGAAAAAGGACATCGACACCATAACAGTTTCACCTTGTGAGGAAAAAACCAAGACGAAAGACAGAAATCACAGAATGATAGGATAGAAGAAGATCCTATCAGAAGTGCCTATCAACTGCCCGCGAACAGCCAAACAAACCCTAAATGCTCACTGACTAGCTCTAACACTATATTTCTCAGTTCTGAGACCAAAAACATTCTCCAAAATCTATAATATCAAAAATTCTAAACAAGACATCAAAATTCTAAACTCACCAGATGCCGACATTTTTAATTAACGCACACTGTTCTTATAAGCCAAAAACATTATGTCTGTGTAAAATTTACATTCTAAATCCTATATTTTCCAACAAATGGCTGAAGTATATCCACTTCGGATGCAATGAAAGCATGGGAAAATGATGTATACAAAGAGTTGTGTACAAAGTTGCAGAATCAATAACTTGCCTGCAAATTGCTGGAGCTGATCCATTTAGAATAGTATGACTTTTTGTTTTGTTTCATTGAAAACACCTTCAATTCAATATACTTCTTTGCTATACTCACTACTTGCTTTGTTCCTTCGTAAATCAAAAATGACTTTTTTCTTGGTAGAGGGGGTAGATGCAGGTGCTGGAGTCTGAAAAACATCATTTGAAATATACAGTCCAATCCACTTATCTCGATATGGCTTTTGTTGACATTCTGGCTAACTCAACACAATTTTTAAGTCCCAACCTGTTCCTTCTTTGATGCTACTATAATAAATATTTTCCTGTAATTCAATGTGTTTTTCCATTCTTTCCTCTTATATTGAAACATTTATCCCCGACCAGAACACAGTAAGTGAACTAGATCTACTATTATGCTGCCCAAAAATGCTCACACAACTACCTGAACATCAGACCTCTTTATTTCTTCTTGTACCTGCGGGGAGGGGTGAGAGAGGAGGTGGGTGGGCAAAGACGATGGACCTTGGCTTCGATAACGCGTGTGGGGTGCGATGCATAAGCGCATGGCAGTAAAAGTACAGAGTAGTACAGACTGTGTGACCTAACCTTTTTGTTTTCACAAAACATTCGTGCGCCATTCAATGATTCATACTTGACCTAGATCTCTCAGTTACTTGCCAAAAATACTACGCGTCTATCAGTATCACCACTTCTTCTGAAGAAACAGGTCGCGTTAAAAGAAAAGAAAAAGTAAAACACGAATGTACAGCTACAGCACCTCGCCGATATCAGCAAACATTTGCCATGCAACTGCTTCACACAATGATCTTGAAGGAATGGGTGAATGTATGCCGATATTTAGAGGAAACAAGGCACATAATTGCGTTATTTATGGAACACGTCGCCCAAAATGGTGATACATATTGTATGTGATCTCCCCACTTATGTTTTTTGTTTTCTTCCACAACTAATTTGTTATTTCGACTTTCTCTTCACTCGGCGCATTTCAGCCCGTCCCCCTGATGTTGAGATATTACAATTGCACTGTAGTTATAAATTTTGATAAGTAAACTTGATTCCCATAGAAAAGGATAGGATTAGCTTATCAAATTTAAATCTAGGTTTAAGATGACGATTCCCAAAACCAAAGTGTAAAATTGATAAACACTTTGTCACCTTCCAGTTTACATGTGTTCTATGTTCACTTTTCGTAAAAATTGAGTACTCATCCCCATCAACTGACATCTGGTTATCTCCTATTAATTTCAGATCTATTTCCACCCTGGCATAGCCTTATTCACCACCTCGTTCCTTAAGATCAAGCAATCAGCGCCTTCTTAAGATTTTTAACTGCGTCAAAGAAACTAGGAGGAAGAGCATTTACACACTGTGCCCCGCACATCTGGAACTCACTGCCAAAATCATTGCGAGAAGCATCTATCGAGGCAAAATTCAAAACTGGTCTAAAAACCCACCTTTTTAAAAAACTTTCAATTGTGAAGTCTCATTTATTTTCTCAATTTGCTTTAATTTGGCTGTTTTATTGTTTAATTTCTGCCTAATAGTATGTTGTGTGTGTGTGTATTATACAATGTATGTCTAGCCGTGAGAGAGGGTGAGAGAGAGAGAGAGAGAGTGAGTTGCAGATGGAGAGAACACGACTTTCTGTAAAGCGCCTAGAGCAAATTGTTTGGATTGGGCGCTATATAAACGATCTTCATTATTATTATTATTATTATCAAATGTTCCACAAGGGCGTATGGCCTCATTCTAAGGCTGTTGGTCTTGGTTTCGAGTCTATATCTTTGTAACATTGTCCGTAAATAATGATACCCAATTTTCTTGCACTTTCATTATTTCTTGTTCAGGGGAATCCAGCTCTGAAGCCAAATTTCTCAAATGTAAAGTAAAAGTACACTTGTATCCTGGGGTGACAACTTGTAAAGCCAGAGTAAGAAATCCCTCACAAGCAAGAGGTGAAAAGAGGCACTTGTGTGTCTCATTTTTTGGGTGTGTATGCTCTTCTGTCCCTCTCGCAAGTTTTTGAACAATGAGCTTAAAGAGTACCTGGCTGTCTAAAGTGCTATACCCTGAGATAGGGTAGAAACACGATGACACGGACAGGGACAGCCAGTCCCTGTAAGTGACTGTCCCTGTCTGTCTGTGCCACCGTATTTCTACCCATACGGCTATTCATAAATGTCAACAGTGAACAAAACAACACAAATATTGTCGGACGGCACTCGGAACCTCATTAAACCTACTAAACTCAAAAGTTTAGGCTGTAGTTTGGGGACCACAGTACTCTACATAGAAAGCCATAGTGAACACAACTCAGTCCTTTCTCTATTTTGGCTTTGCAATAAGACTATTAAACAGACTGCAAGACAGAATCCCCCACACTGACATATGCAAACAAACAAAACTAAAAGATGCAGTGGAATTCATGCTACAACAAAAGTGGAATTGGGCCGGACACGTGGGGAGGATGGATGACAATAGGTGGACAAAACGCTGCACTGAGTGGCAGCCAAGGACAGGAAAAAGAACAAGAGGACGATCAGGAAGAAGATGGAAGGACGACATTACAGAGAGAGGAGGAACGACATGGATGAGGAAAACAACAGACAGAAGAGAAAGGAAAGCATTGTCGGAGGGGGGGGGGGCTACATCCTGCAGTGGGTGGGCAACGCCTAGGTGAAAGGTGTAATAAGAATTAAGACAGTGGTCCCCCAAACAGCATTCGTTTTGAAGCTAAGTTTAACATTAATAACAAGGTGCCAACAGCCGACCATATGTGTGAACTAATGCCAGATAAGTGTGTCACTGGACGGTATAAGGACTAGATTCTCACAATAGGAAGTGATCACTACATACAAATTTACTTTACAAACATCAATATTGGATTTCAATTGGATGTGTGTCACAGAAAGAGAAGACACCACTGCAACTGCTTTTTTCTTTTACCATATATATACCCATATACAATATCATATGTGAGTGGGTCTGGCAAATTGGGTTTAAGGTGAGTTCTTATATCTCCTTAAAAAAAATCAAAATTAAATATTTCCAAGACGATTTCAAGCAAAATATGTGAGTGTGCATGGGAAAACCCGGCACAAGACGACAGAGCTGATTTTGAGAAAAACGGCTTTGCAGTGAAAATATGGATCCGACACAAACTTCCAACTTGGCTGTTGTTTAGGGGACCGTGGCATGTTACAGGGTAAACTGTAGACGAGCAGTGAACACTACTCACTATGATCTCTATAAAGGCTTTGTAATTAGACTACGGTCTCCTAACAAGATCCAAAAACTTCCGACTTGGCTGTTGCTAGGGGGCCGTGGCATGTTACAAGGTAAACTGTAGATGAGCAGTGAACACTACTCACTATGATCTCTATAACTGCTTATTTATTAGACTACCGTCTCCTAACAGCAATCACTCCAATATTACTTGGTCAATTAGCTATTGCCACTTACAGGATTAAATGCCGTTTTCTCAAAATCTTGTTTTAGGGGGGTCACTGACTTCAATTTATCAGAAATGTCTTGTCTTTTAAACTAGTCAATGTACCCGTTCTTTGAACGGTGATAAACTGAGCACGTCTTGTTTACGTTCAAGCAGGCCACGCCCAAAGTAAATGGCATATTCGATACTGTGTATCAGTTTTCCTAGCGCCCAGCAAAGAGGTTGCGGAATCGCCATCCATAACAATCATATAAACATACATCACTGCATCCATGCAGCTCGACACGATAAAAAAGGCCGTGAAATGCTTAGACGCAAAATGACAGCCTTCGATACTGAGTATCGATTGCTACACCCATACGCAACACTCTAACAATCATAAAAACTACACCAGGAATATAGTCCGGGTTTAAACGCTAAGGCGTTTCACAGTTTTCAAAAAAATATAAGACGTGATCAAATGCAAAAACTAAGCCAGCCATGCAACTCGGCAGTATCAAAAACGGTAGTATGCAAACTTTCAAGTGTCTAGCTTAAATGGCCATGAAATGCATATGCGTCACAGACAGTTTACCCCCTGCTCTCATTATTATAAGACTAGTAAATGCACACGTTCTTTGAACGGTGAGTGGCAAACTGAGCACATGTCTTGTTTACTTTCAAGCAGGCCACGCTCAAAGGAAATGGCATATTCGATACTGTGTATCGGTTTTGCTAGCGCTCAGTAAAGAGGTTGCGCAATCGCCATCCATAACAATCATATAAACATACATCATGGTATCCATGCAGCTCGACAGGATAAAAAAACAGTAGGCCTAGGCCCAGATATACCAAAATTGTGAGTGTCTCGTTTTAAAGGCTATGAAATGCTTGGACGCAAAATGACAGCCTTCGATACTGAGTATCGATTGCTACACCCGTACGCAACACTCTAACAATCATAAAAACTACACCAGGAATTTAGTCCGGTTTAAACGTTAAGGCGTTTCACAATTTTTAAAAAAATATAATACGTGGTCAAACGCAAATACTAAGCCAGCCAAGGAACTCGGCAGTATCAAAAACGGTAGTTTGCAAACTTTCAAGTGTCTAGCTTGAATGGCCATGAAATGCATATGCGTCACAGACAGTTTACCCCCTGCTCTCATTATTATAAGATGTACAGAACTCAAAATGTCATGTTGCCGACTTATGCTGGGTTTTCCCATGCACACTCACGTGTATCTTAACCGAATGCAGAAAAATGGCAAATCTTTCATTTCATTTATAAGCAGAGCTCAATGTCCATAGAAAAAATTTCCCCTTTTGGAGATGTTTTCTCAGGAATTTGGTGTCTCACCTTAAGCCCATATTCTTAGATCCACTTACATATTACAGTACTCTTGAGCCATACAGTTCTCCATCACAACGATGATAAAAAAATAAAACAAACAAAACAAACAGTTGGTATTTACCATAACGGCATCAACATTGGAACTGGACTTTGTTGCGGGTTGAGAGGTGACCATTGCAATAGCTTTCTTGACCATATTACAAGGAGTGCCCAAAGCTGTACAGAGTTCTCCCACAATTTTAGTGGCTACCGTGTCTCCTGGCTTTCGATGCTTTCTGCCAGCGCCGGCTTCGGCTGATGTGTGTCTGGAAAATGGTTCAGTGGGCAGTGGGGACATGGCTGAAGGCAACTCATTTGTTATGCCCAAGACTGGTCTGTCACCATAAAGACCTTCACTGACATCCATTTCCAGCGATGATGACCTCGATAATCTTCCGCTCTTATCCGCCACTGAGTTTTTCTTTCTGTTTCGCTTTGGCGAGGGACTGCGAACCTTTGGAGAGGGGCTACGACCTTTTGGAGAGGGGCTACGACCTTTTGGAGAGGGGCTACGGGCTCTTGCGCTTTTGTCGTCAATACACGGTGAAAGTGACTGTGATTTTGTTGTCGTGCAGTGTGGGTAAACGACCAGCTCGACAGGTGTAGCTACAGGTTGGTACTTCGGACCCATGCTCCGAGCTTTGGCTTTGGCATTGTTGTTGGCGTCTTCACTCTCCACCTGTTCTGCTGATGATGTAGTTTGGCAGGTTCCGGAAGCAGACGGTCTGTTTATTTCGGAACTTCTTGCCTTGGGACTCTTTTTCTTCTTATTTAGTGTAACGTCCTCTTGCTGACCCACAATATTTTGACAATGATCAACTGAAAGACTATCAGTACTGGAATCTGTATGTTTCGTTCTTTTTTTTGCAGGCTGCAAACTTTCCCCATCTTCCTCCTGATGTTTCCTCTTCTTCTTATTAGTTTTTGGTGAGATGCTACTCTGATTTAACAAGTTTTTGTCACTGTCAGCTGTAGTTTCGGCATCATTATGTGTATCTTCTTGTGATTTCTTCTTGGGTGTTTTAGAAATTGATTTTTTGTCCTCCCTGACATTGCTCACTGCAGTTTGTGAAATATGGGGACCTTGTTTCTTAGATTGCACTATATCAACAGTATCTGATGCTTTTCTTTTCTTGTGCAGAATTTTTGTGCTTGCTTTGCCTGTTGTTACAAATGCTTTATTATCACAAGTTTCAATATTACTGTCTGACACTTCTGTTGATGCCTGGATGTTGCTATGCTCTGTTTGCTTTAATGTGTTCTTCTTTTTTCTCTTTTTTTTCTTGCGTTTATCACTGTGAGGATGGTCCGTAGCCTGTCCATCATCTTCGAGAAAATGGAGATCAAAGCCATCGTCGCTTGGTTCCTCTCCCTTTGCTTGGCCTGTTACCTTTGAACTGAATGACCAAACACAGAAAAATTCAAATGATATGTCTGTAAAGGGAAAGCTCTGCTCTGTGGCCCAGTTTACCCCAAAAAATTGGAAGTAATTATAAGAACAAACAGCAATAAGAAAAAGTAACATTTGAAGAGTCTCCCAGTGAAATAGCAAAAAAATTTTCCATACGTGAAAAAGTTATGGTATCGGTCACAAAGTGCTGTCTCGCCGTGGCATACGAATCACCAAATATATGGCAGTGAAAGAGTTAAAGAATATAAACTCAGTATCTTTCATAGGTATGGCAAATATATAGTGTAAGTGACATCTCCGCTTTCAGGGATGGAACCAGTCAATTAAAGAAAACCCCGAAAATTTTAACTGGCTTCTCAGGTATAATCTTTGATAGAGTAATAAAAATTAATATTGATTCGAAAAATTTTTTCCAGTGAACATGAAATTTAGGTAAACCCTGTGATTCTCTAAGTCCCAGGCCATACAACTGAACCCCCCTCCCCCAAATCCCAAGCTTCATTAATTCCTCCCATTTTGAACTGCGATGTTATAATTTGTGAGGCACTCCGGGGAAAAGGTCCACATGACATGTCACATTCTGCACTTTTGAAATTGAGCCACAAATAGCTGGATAGGGTCTTCCCGGTCCTTGGCATAAGTAGATTTCTCAACCATTTCTTTATATCTGGGCACAAGGATTTTAATGAATTCTGTCGTAAATATGTTTTTTTTTTTTTTTTTAATTTTTCTGATCCAATTTAATGGTCTTTTTAAATGTACGTAGACTTTAAATATGTTTTTCTTAAAAGTGACTTTTTCTATTTTGTCATCTTGAAACTGCCATAACTTGGTCAATTTTCAACATTTGTACATGAAATGAAACACATTCTCCTCAGGACAGTTTGTATTTTTATAGTATATCCTCAACTCAGTTTTGAAAAAATTAGCAATGTGGACCATTTCCCTGATCTTATGGTAGGTGGGATCGGGCACCTAGACTTCTCGGATAAAGACGAAAAACTCAGAGTGCACGTTTGGCAGTTGAAAGTCGAGAAGAGCAGGCAGAACAAGGCTGCTGCTCATGCAACATTCTAGAAAAGTAATCCCTAACACAAAAACATGCAGAAATGAGAACAAGACAAAAATTAAAAAATTTTTTTTTAAAAAGTCAGGTGTAAATGCCAAGGGCAGCGAACCTCCTCAAATAACTTTTAAGAAGTTAAAACGCATATGTCTATATGGCTGTGAAGAGATTAAGGAAAACAAATTGGGAATCTTTCTTTCATAAGTCGAGTCTTATATTAGAGCACACATTTCACGATCTTCTCAAACAGCCAAAGCACTGACCTTGTCATGAGAGACATAATGCTGTCATAGATATCCGAATGTTTTTTCACTAGTTTGTAGACAACGGCCCTGTTAGGTGCATGGATGTCCTTTCCCCCCGCCAACTTGAACATCACCACCAGCAACAAGCCCAGATCCAACTGTGGAAGAAAAAGATAAACAGTTAAACTCTGCAATTGACCAAAGTAGAAATTTCACTGTCGCTTGAACCCTTTGGGTATCACAGCCCTGGGACAAAGTGGCAAATTATATTACCCGAAAATCACTCCAGAAACTCATGGAAAAGAAATTATCACAGCCTCGTTCGTATTCCCATAATACTTTATCATAGATCCACCATACCCCTCATCCACCACCAAAGCGGTCTCAGCACACATATTTAGGAAAATGCCGGGGACCACGATGGAGGTCTGTGACAATGAAAGTGTTAACCTTCGCCGTGTGTCACTAAAAACTATGCATGGCAGACACCATATTCCTAAAGAACAATTTACTAGATTACTCTCTTTCAAAGTACGGTATCTGTCATATCCTAAAACTATGTCACACTCTGAAATATGAAAACATATTAATAGGGATATAACAATAAAATCCTCTTTACGAGTGTGGTTCCAGGACCTACCGGTAGGAATAGCAAAAATGCCTGTATGTTGGCTAGCAAGCACCTGCGTATTTTATAATTCTAAAATGATGGAAAATTCGGCACTGAGGAAAACTTGAAATTTCAAGAAAAAATTCCGAGAAATAAGATACCTACAAATGTTTTTAATCGCTTCTGGGTCCATGATAAGACCCACGATGTTCAGCGAAGGTTAAAAGTTTATTTGAGACTGACAAAAATTATTGTCATGCACTCACTCAACTCTAAACCTTTAAGTAATCACAACGGGACTATTTCAAGAGTCTCCCTGTCAAATTTCATGTTCATGGTCTCACAAATAAGCTGGTTATTACTGAGGTATCAAGTTGTTCATAAGCTGCTGGGAGCAGGTACAAAATGGTTTTCCCCAAAATGCCAAATCTTGGATGGCTTACTAAATTAATTCCATGGTTTACAAATGCTGTGAAATTCCATAAACCACCGAGCATCAACAAAGTCTAGTAAATAAAAGCTCAGAAATAACAGCACTGGAATGGACTAGTATGACAGTGAGTGAGTGAAAACACAGGAAGTGAAAGAAGAACAGGAAATTCCATTTTTAAAAAGCCTTCCACAGATGCAATATGATGAAATTTCTTGTTTTCTAAAGAGAAGAATTCATTTCAGATAAATCAGCCTTGGACTGCAAACTAGTAGGATGGATTGGGAAAACCCAAAAACTTTTTCTCAGTGATTGACAGTTAAAAGAGTTGAGAGAGCTAAATGATATTGGGGTGGACTGGGAAAACCCAAAACTCATCACTGATTCCCAGTTGAATGTTTTGAATCTGGTAACTGATAACAATGACTGTAATCATAATTTCTGTTTTGTTTTCTTTTCCATGTTCCTTTAAACTTCTCTTTTTCATGAACTTTGCACTGTATACTTAATGATACTGTAATGGAGCTAGAGGGTGCACATGTAACCAAATAAAACTTCGTGACTTCAAGACCAAAAATAATGAAATTCTGTGCACTACCTCAATTTCTTATAATTTACGTGGACACTGCCATTTTAGACAAAATCCAGTTTTTCATATTATGTACATGAGAAAAAAATAAAAAGAGGTTCAAAAATTGAAGAAACAGCAGTTGTTGGGCTTGAAATTGGGATCACGGAACACAACTGAAATGTGAATTTTATCAAAGATACTAGAAACGATAAGAAAAGACACTCCCTTTTTCCCACTTCTAAAAAAATCATGTACACAGTTCGCACACTGATTGGGGGCGAGGCCCATTGCACACAGAATGAAAAGAATGCTTGATATAATTATAAATTAATGATGCTGATTTGTTACAGTGCTATTGTGACTGAAGAATAGAAAAAAATAGTCAGTTTTCCAATAGCGAGTAAAGTTAAAATTACAAAATAAATGACTTCAATCAAGGCCGTCTACGGTAGCTGAACAGTGAACAAAAGTCAATATTTTCCCTACTTGGCTTTGTAAAATAAGGCACTGTTCATAACTTCCGCGCATTCGCTTCTAGGAAACGCAAAATCTGTGCATGCTAAAGGCGCTAGCTGCCCCATCTTATTGTTCTAGTACTTTTGATTTTATGAAACTAAAAATGTATACATGTGTGATATGGTATAAACACACACACAAAGAAAACATGTTTTAAGCACATTTCGTGAACCCATCTTGTCAGACTGTGATTTTCGAGTCTAAAGCTGCTTGTCATAAAAGGCTCATATGTTGAAAAGCACTCGTCCTTTCATGACTTTGCGTTGTTCTTCGTGTACACAAATGGTACTAGTTTCTAATGGCTGTACCCATGCTGCTCTGGCTGTAGTAATAATGCGAGAAAAAAAATCTGAAATCATAAACCGCCGGGGCTGCAGGAAAAGTATGTAGCTGATATAGCAATTTTGACCAGGACATATGCAGCATGGGTAGGCGCAGCGTTAAAAATTTCTGGGTAATTTGAATTCGAACATCCAAATTTCTGATAATTGGAAGTCACCCAGCTTGCTCACTCCCAATATAACTTTGGATTTCCTTTCTACTAAAAACCCCAATACCCAACAAACAAAGCCCAGTTCAACAACTTGCGACCTGTTTGTTCCAACTCCACTTCTTGGACAACAAAGAAAATTTGACGTTAAAAGTTTGCGGTTGTTAGATGACTGCAGTATTTTTCACTGAAAGTTACAGATGAGTGCACACAACGCAGTACTTTCTCCATACTACTTTGTAATTAGGCTATGATTCCCTAACAACAGCCATTATGATAAAGAATTAGAATAAATTGGAACTGTGAAACAGCATGATAAGTCCCCAAAAAAGCAATTTAAGTGTCAAAGTGTGCATCTGTTACACCTCTTCTACATACCAGAAGATCTCCAGTTTTTCAGAAAATGGAGATAGAACAAACAAAAACTAAGGTCACAATGTGACAGAAATTCCATGCCATTGGAAATGAGTCAGCCATTATTATTAGTAGTATTTTTTCAGTTCAGCGAGGAGACACTCCTAGACACCCAGAATAGAAAAGCACTACAAGAACTGGTACAAACTGTGAAAGACTGTTTCTCCTGCTCAGATCCATCTACATCCATATTCTCCTGTCCTTCGTTTCCATCATCTTCACTTTCCATTGTTCCAGCATCTTTTGTGTCATCACCAGTTCTATCTGCTGATTTCTGGTCCTCTGAAGCTTTGTCTGACATGGTACTGATGGTCTTGTAAATCACGTCTGACATGATTCGTTTCACTAATTCAATTCTGCAATAGAAGAACATACAAACACAATACAGAAACTGTACTGGTGCCAAAAAGCAGAGCGACGTAACCGACTGCATGGCCTTTTTCTACTTGTCACACTATGAACTTGTCACACACATAATTCTTTATCAAAGGCATAAACTAAAGATGTATCTGCTATATAAATTGCAGTTTCTAGCGTGGCAAACCCGGTAAGTGACTGTTCATAACCAGAGACAAAGTAAAAAACAGCCATGCTGTCAGTTTTGACAGTTTTTCTTGGGTGGCAGTACGATCCCCCTCCAAAATTCATGCCATACAAAAAAATCACTATAATCAATTTGCTGAATATTATTTTTTTGCCGCCTGGGGAAAGACAAACAACTTTACTTCTTTATGATCTTTAAAAATCAATATCTGATGATTTGCAAGCTTATGTTGAGTTATAGTAATTCAGATGACCGTCACAATCTACATAAATACGTGTTTACGTGCAATGAAACATGACTGTACTAGCTGCCACTGCATTACATGGATTCTACACCCCTTCATTCTAAATTTGTTATTTCTATAGAGTTAAGGCTTGTCCATTATGAGTTTCTAAATTAAACTGCAAATATTCTTGTTCGTGTCTCATGATTTAACCTCTCACTAGGACAATGAATTCTTTCTCCCCCAACCCCTTATGAAAAATGTCACTCCATCAGCCTCATATCTGCATAACCGAAATTTGAAAAATGACCTGCAATCACATTATACTAAAAATTACCCTTTCAGTTACAAGAGGGAAGTAGTGGATCTGAACTTTAAAAATCTATTTTCTCAGTTTCACATTGTGACAATTGGCGGTTTTTTCCCTGTGATCCTCAGAAATCTTCAATGTTTCTGATACTATGAATAAATTCTGTCTCACCAAAACAAAAACAAACAAAAAAAACTAGCTATCAGACTACAGGCAATAGTCTTTGCCCAAATTAAAATATTTACTTTTAAAACTGTCTGTGTTCATACTGCATTTTTTTGTCATATCAGGGATGCAACCAGGCAATAAAAAAATTTCCTGAACTTTTTCTGGCAAGCATTTGTCACGCGTGAATGTAAAAGATGACTCAACAATACATAAAGGCATATATGTCAATAATACCATCAGGAATCTGTCCCTAGAGATATGAATGCTGTCATATGAAACTATGATATGTCAATTCTTACTTGTTGGAATGCAGAACAAAGTCAATAAAGGGCTTGAGTAAAATCACCATCTTCTTGCTTGTCATCTGAAGGCAGAAAATTAAGAGTGTCTCTTTTATTCACTTGAATACAGCAAAAGAACCACCCAAACAGATTCCAACCAATACACTTTGCCTCTTATGGCATTACTGAGAAATATTTTGCAGTGTCCGAGCCTGAGTAAATGATTAAACTGTTGAAGTATTCAGAATTTATAATGCTCAACATTAACAGCAACAATGACCATATTATGATGTAATTACTCCATATGGAATTAAGCAGATCAAAATAGTTTACCTGGGACAATGGCACTTTCCAAATTTCATCCACAAACATATCAGCCACATGAAGTTTTAACCCATCCGGCAGGGTTGACTTGTCAGGTTGCATGACATGTTGAGTGACGGCAGATGCAAAACCCTTGCATGCGTCCAAAGGCCAGTCATCTTTACTCATCAATACAAGGGTTTCATGAAGCATGTCCCTTGCCATCTACATCACAACAGAATAAAAAAGATGATGCACATGAGTTTCCAAAAAAACATTTGCGAGGTGAGGGCACAGAATCCTCAGTCCTTAACATGTCACAACCCCCCAAATGGAGATTAATAATCACTTAAAATGATGGCTGAGGTTTAACATATCAATTTTTTTATTTTTACTAAGTTAGTTAATTATCTGCTTTTGTTTTCTAATAGTAGGAATGGTAGATTTGTTTGTCCTGACCATCAGTTTGCTAGATTTTCTGAACCTGGGTGGCTGTGATATATTACCAATTCCATCCCGTCATCTAAAATTTGAACAAATTAATACTGTTTCAGATAAAAGGCAAATCTATAAATAAATACTATCCTATTTCTATCACTGAGTTCGAACGGGAAATCTTAAAACTTATACAATTTACCACATTGAAATCAAGAAGACTAGATATGTGAGCGAGCCTCACTAACCTCAACAGAGGTAGCATTTTTTCAGTTTTAAGTTATGAATATCACCATAAAGTATGAACTCTCATCTTTAATTTGGTGTAAAAATTATTGCAGTGCTCCTTTTTATCGCAAAGTTATGGCTTTTTAAAGACATCGACCCCCCGGGTCAAAAACGGAAGTAACTTCTGAGAAAATCGCCATTAAAGATGGCGGAGTGATTTTCACTCTTGGCAAGATGCGTGGCCTTACTATCTCCCCAGCATCGGGTACTTGTAATTAACCTAGGGCTTTGAAATTTTGCATGTCGATGCCAATACTGAATATAAATGATACACGTTGTGTAAAAATTTTGTGACAATTTTGAAGTCGTCGGGAGTTCAATGAACCCCATCATAGCTCTGATGCCAACGGCAAAATTAAAGGCATTTAAAGCAATAGTTGTCATATTTAGAGGCTGATTTGAGACATATTTCCACAGAATGTAGAAAAATATACTAGACAGCATTAAAAACGTACCACAATAAAACTTGTCTTAAAAGTTTGCATGTTGTCTTTACCTATGTTTTTTGATCATTTATGTTGATCCGAGGATGTTGAGCTTTGTATGCCAGTGTTGTTTTGTTGACTTTACAGCAACTTTGCACCGCACGTGGGTCACGTGAAAAATAACATTTCAGTCGATTGTATCGCTATGAATTTAAAAAGGTCGCTGAAAATGAACCACAAGCAACCGCAAGTAACTTGGGAACAAAACGCCAGTGTCAGATTTTGATTCAATGTTGAATTTATAGTGATTCCACCATGCAGCTTTTCTTGCTCAAAGCGTGTAATCAAAGAATTGGCGGTGTTAGACCCTGAATGGCCACAGTAGCTGTGTTTTTGTGCTAATGATAAATGTCTGTATGCGTTGTTTGGTGTCCCATCGTCATTTTGTTGATTTAACGTTTGTCTGACTTTCCACGTGCCGCACGTGAACAATCTAACACCTTCAAGTTCTGCCCTTAATAAATGCTCGAAATTTATAAAACTTTTTTCATTTGCATTTAAAGACCTTCTGTGAAACATGCCAGTGTTAATTTTTCCACTAATCGGCCATATCATAACCAGACGACACGCAGAAATCAGATTGGCCTGGGCCCAACGCAATGTCCGTCGACCAAGAAATGAGTGGAGATCGACCCTATTTACTGACGAAAGTCGTTTCAATCTTTCATTCGGGGACAGGAGAATACGCATCTGGCGACGAACTGGGGAGCGATACACACCTGCCTGTATTACGCAACACAACCGCTACGGAGGTGGTAGTGTACATATCTGGGGTGGTTTTTCTTATGGTCACCGCACCCAGTTACACGTCTTCAGAAACAATGTAACTGCTGCAGTTTACGTCAATAACGTGCTACGACCAATCGCTGTGCCATTTTTTCAACAACACCAGCATCTGACGACTTTTCAACAAGATAATGCCAGGCCCCATACGGCGAATCTCACGACACACTTTCTCAGACAGCAGCTGTTTGTTGTTATGGATTGGCCAGCTAACTCACCGGACATGAATCCAATAGAGCACGCGTGGGATGAATTAGGCAGAAGAATTCGACAACATCACATTAACACTGTCTTAGATTTGGAGCGAGTTATTCTTGCTGAATGGGATGCAATACCTCAAGTTTTTTTCGACAGACTTTGCAACAGCATGCGGAGTCGCTGCCAGGCATGTGTCGATGCTCGTCTATATCATACCCGCTACTGAAGATGACTACGATTGTAAGTGTCATTTTTTTGCACTACACCCTAACACCGATCTTTCTGGTTCATTTGTGTTTGAGTATTCATTTACCAAAATTTTTACTCAAATCACACCAATAAATGGTTAGACAACACAATCTTAGTCAGAGTTTGTCAAGTTTCTGCAACCACATGTCTGAATTGTTGTTTAAAGTCACTGGTACGTTTTTAATGCTGTCTAGTATAGTTGAACTTCCAAGTATTAACCAAAATACAAAAATCGTCAAAAAATTGGATATTTGTTTCATCGCGATTTTCTCCGCTTGGTCCAGTGCGACTTCCGTTGAGGTTAGTGGGGCTCGCTCACACAAATTAGGATTAGATCTACAGGAACCATGAGGCAAAGAGTAAACCTTGGACAAGAAAACAATGTTAACATAAACCCAACCATTAACATGTTATTTAACTCTTTAACTACGGAATTTTTTTCCTAGTTTTTAAGTAATTTCTTTTTTTTGCCTGAAAACGGGAAACTAGAAGGAAAACAAAAATAGCCGCCGCTAACCCCATTGTCAGCTTTTTTTTCGTTCCAGTTAGCGGCCAAATTTGAGCGTCTAATATTAGACGTTTCGTAGTTTACCGAGGGCGCATGCATCTAGACTAATATTAGATGCTTCGTAGTTAAAGAGTTAAATCTGTACTTTGTAAAATATCATTACGGTATATAATGGGGTTCTGAGGTATACACTTTAATTACTAAACAATTTAACTTTCTGTTATGTTGGGAACTAAAAATTGGTTTTACAAATTCACCATCATAAACTTGTCAAGTCTCAGCTTGTCAATTCCATTCCATTCTCGTGATAATGTTTCCAGATAAACCTTCACAAATCGCAAAGCATGATGTGTTTCTTTGAAGCAGTGTAAGAGATTTGTGATACGTCGAGAAAGTTCCTCCTGCAACAAAATGTTACATTAATTTGAAAAATAACTACACAAATACGGTTTTAATGACAAGTTCAGGAATACCAGAAACATTACAGTAAGTCCAGACACGCATACAGCAGTACCACTTGGGCATCATGCAAACTCAATTCAGATAATACCACAAGCTCCTCCTTGGTATGAAAATCTGAGCTGAGCAGCAATATAATTCATTGTCACGTTTACAAGTAATCTATACGCAACTGGTGACAAAATATTCTTTAACTCCTTATTTCAATGTCTGGACCTTTTTATAAAGTTCTAGCCTGCATAATGGGCATGTGTCACTGAATGCCTGTCTACTTCAAATCTCTTGCACCAGCAAACTAAAGTTTTAATTTTGTTTCACAATCAGCATAAAAAAAAAATGTTCTTGAATTCTGGTCAATCTTTTACTTTCAGCACTAGCAGTTATTCATGAGAATATGATAACCAGAGGAGTTGCCTGTCCAGTGGCAATTCATAGAGCTATGACCCTAGGAATATAACTAGTTCAAATCTGGTACGATTAGTAGTCTAACTAAATCGGCAGATGAAATATGAACTAAACTGTGAATACATTTTGGTGTGCTCAATGTTGTGCCAAAAAGAAGTTAATTTATGTTACCTGAATGAGAGGCTTATCTTGCATCCACATGCAGTAGAAGAGGCCTTTCCATATTTTCAACAGATCAGAGTCACTCAATCCTGTTATGAATTAAAATTTCATATTAATTAAGCTCATGTAGAAATATTGTTTGGGCTTAGCCTACACATTTTTTGCACCACAGAACTTGTTTTAATTCAAATATTTCCACCAAACAGAAAATTTAGTACAGGCGCATGGTTGAAATATCTCATTTTAAAACGTGAAAAAGCTCTGTACGACCCAATCACATATAGATCTAGAGCTCTTCCAAATCTTTACTCAATTTACTGCCTCAATATTTTCATTTGGTTTCATGGTTGAAATAACTTGAGAGGATCAGGGGCATGATTTATTTAAAGCTAAGATAAAAGTTCAGGGCTAGGGCTAGGTGTATGGTATGGTGTAGGAATAATGTATAGGTCTAGAGTTAGGATTAAATGGGTGTTCTGGATGTATATCACCATATATATATTATATGGAACGCTTCCCAAGACAGGTTTTCTTCATGAAAGAAGTACAAGGTTTAAATGCAGAAAATGTAAAAATATTTTATTAAAGCAACTTTAAATCTAAAATGTAGATCTAATAAAGGCACTGGTACTGGTAGCATTTGGTGGTCTAACTGCTTTAGTCTGTCATCTTGATGCAGTTCAATGACCGATTCCCTACAAATCGATGCAAAATGCTGGGGGATAAGGATCCCTAGAAGGCCGCGACTGAATAGGACTAGGAGTAGGCACTTGGACATTTTTTCAAAGTGTTTTGAATGTTAATGAAACTAATACCATTAAATAGAGCTTGAAATTCCCTTCACAATGATACCTAAACTATCTTTCTAGGTTGAGTGATTATGAAGTTATAAAATTTTTTAAAACATTTTTTACAGTGAGAATATGCACTGAAATAAGGCAATTTCTGTGATAAAAAAAAACATGCATTTTATGTAAATAAACATATATTATTATAATGCTGGTAAACTAAGCATACACCTTTTACAACTTTTAGCTCAATATGGGCCTTCGAACCATTTGAAATGTATAAGCCGCACCACTCATGCCTCAATATTATGTAAAATATTACGCAATAATATGACACATTGTAGACCATATTCATGCTGTGAAAAAAAAACGTTTTTTGTCGTAACTCAAATAATAATGAAGCTACAACAAAAAGTCTGGTATCATTTTAAAGGTAATTTCAAGCTCCACAATGTGGTGCACTGCATAATGCTGGTAGGGAAACAATAATAATGTTTCGCATTTATATAGCGCATATCCATTTAAAATGCTCTATGCGCTTTACAGAAACAACATGTCAACCACAGAGCAGAATGGAGCTGCCGGCGAAGCGCTCAACACACTGCACTGCTTCTTTCTCTCTCCCTGTCTCGCTCACTCTCTCTCTCTATCTCAGAGCAAATTGTAACGCAGCCTGTTAGGCGCAGTTCACAACTCACAACAGTTCACACTCACAGCAGTTCACAACTCACATCAGTTCACAACACACAACTCAAATAGTATTTGAATATTTATTAATAACAATATATATTTAATAATGAATAATATATTTTATTGCTGTTGGTGGGGAGGGGGGGCTGATATGGATAAATTTTAATCTATTAATTTCAATTTTCAATTTTGCCCGGGCAGTAAAGGAAACAAGTAAAGAGAAATCCCTACTGAAACTACTGAAAGATAATTTTCAGCAAAAAATTAGATCCCCCAGAACAAGGTCAGTGACGATATCCTCTTATGGTATTCTGAAATCCTCTGCTTCGTCTCCCTGCTCTCCAGTCTTCCAGTATGCAATCAGCAAGCCCAATTTCTTTCCTGCTTTTTGTTTGGCTATTTTAAGAATTTTGCCCCGAAAAACAACGTCGCTCCCTTCGTCCATCCAAACGTGCTCCAGTTCTGTTCCATTGACTGCTGCTGAGTCTGAATTCTCCTTGACAGCCAAGAGCAAATCTGACAGATTGTCTCTCTGTCTCCCAGTAACTGCAGCAAAAACCTCATTGTCAATGGAGAAATCAGCTTCTGGGCCATCGACTACTTTCCTTACTGCCTTCCCTAGTTTGTTTCTTTTTGTCATGTCTCTTTTCTGTCCTTTCTCTTTTTGTCTTTCCAAAATGATAGACTCCATCTTGTCCCTTCTTTCTTTAGCTGTTTTCCTGGCTTTTGCTCCTCTTTTCACACAAAAGTGAACAATTTTGTGCTGCTCCTCTTTTGTCAGAGAGCACAGCCAGTCCAGAGAATGATTCATTTTTACTTTCGCTTTGGCGTCTAAGAATGTGATGTCAGCATTTGGAGCTCGTTTTGCTTGAGCATCAACAATTCCTAGGGTGCGCTCTGCCCAGATGTTGTGGATAGGTGCACTGGCAGCTTTCATTTTGATTTCATCGGTAGCAGCTGATAATGGACCAGTGAGATAGCGCTCCAGCTGATACATCACTGTTCTCATCGTTTGGGCAATAATGCTCACAAGAGAATGAAGTAAACTTAAGGAAACATTTTCTGTTGAAATCAGTGATATCATGGTGTTGTCATTGATCAGAGACCGACCAAAGGCATCATCACCCCTCGAGATAACAAGTCCCGGCATGGTAACAATTTCATCGATAGACTGTGCAGCAAACTTCAGAAATTCAACCATATCAAGATGACTCCTTTTACTGTCGCAAGCATAAAAGATTGCCATCCATGGACCAGTCACCACTTTACCCCACAGTCCCAAAGCTTGAAGGTGGGTAAGAATTTCTGGGTTTTTCAGGTCTCCCAAAACAGCTGTCCTCAAAGTGGAGTTGTTGTTACACCCCTTTTCAAGGTATCTGATAAGGAGATTCCTATGATGATACACAACTCCAGCGAGATGAAAGATTATGTGCAGCCTGTTTCCAATGTAACGAGGAAAAGTGCCACATGGCAGACTATTTTCCCGCAGAAAGGCCTTGAATCCCGATGGGTCCCCCTTGGCTTTGTAGCGCAGCTTTGATACGCTTTGTAGAAGATTGGCTGCTCTACAGTCGGATCCAAAATTGGAGCTCTGGATGGTACTGTTGAACTTCTTGAGCTCTGTCCTCACGGCATTAGCAATGCCATCTAACGGATGGAGATGGCATTGCAATTCCAGCAGCCCCTTCTGTAGACTCTCCTCCAGCTGCACTACAGTAGCATGGTTGACAGAAGCCCTATCGGTTAAGGTGGAGAGAATGCTGCCAACCATTCTTTGGGCATTCCTTGTGAAGTTCCGCATACGAGCAGGCAATATCCTCAAGGGTATCTATTATGTGCTGTACATAATCCTCTGCACGGCCTCCTGGCAAGGTACCAATGCTGGCAGTCAGCAGCCTCTCTGGGGTGGCGAAATGAATTTCATTTATATGGTTGCCAGCCAAAGTTGTGGCGTCAAATGCCATTGTGGCAGTTTTTCGTTGAGCAGAGCTTCTGCCACTTGGAGCTCTGCGAGGATGCCCATTTCACGACCCATTTGGGCAATGGTGGATGGGCTGGGCAGGTCTTGTATGGTGTGTGGTGTCAAAGTATTGATGCAAGAAGCAACAATTTTGCTTGTTGCTTCCACGGCAACACTATGCTGAAGGCAGCTGTAAATGGCTATTCTTATGTCTGTCCCAAACTGCTTTTTGTTTTCCTTTGATAGTACTGTTTCTTTGTCATTCTCCTTTCCTTCCATCAGTGCCTGCATGTTGTCAATAATTAAATCTCTATTCTTCGACGCCGACTCCAAATCCCTGATTCTTTTCCCCAAGACACTGACCTTGTCCTCAAGGCGCTGAACAGATGCAGACTTCTTGGTCTTATGTGATGATTGCATGTTCCGTCGCATCAGCAGAGCATTTTCTTTCCTCAGCTCTCTTATCTTAGCGTCTTTCTTCACAATGATTTCTGTTTTCCTTTTTATTGCTTGATTTACTTTGCTGATGTTGTATTTCTGCTTTAATTTGGCCCATTCCCTCTCCTTTTCTGAAATATTGCTTTTCAGTTCCTTGTTGTTACGAAAAAGAGCCTTGTTACATTTCTTGTTCACGACACAACCGTAGCAGCTGAGGTCCTTTCTAGTTTTTACTGGCGATGGTGACAACACAGGTGTGTTAAGTAGAAGAGGAGGTGGGTTGGCATCATCATGGTCAATATTCATAGAGGGTGAAAGTGAAAAGTTAGGTGGTGGTGATGACACTTTTGACACACTGTCGTCATGAATATTTATGGAGTTGTTGTTAGATGGTGAAGAAGTAGAGGGTATAGATGCTGATGCATGTTGAGCAGGAAATTTAAAGCCCTCTTCCAGGAAAGAGACAATCCGCGGCCAATCTCTACTAAGCTTTTTCTTAAAAGCTTGAAATTTATTTCTTGTTCTTGACAGAAGAACATGGACAGTCCCTTTTTGAGTCATCGCCAACATTTCTGCACAACTCCTCCGCAGTCTTTGTTAAGTCTTTCTTAAAAGTAATAAGAAGCATGTGAAGGACAAAGCCATTTGAAAACTTGTTATCTCTATGTGAGAATAACAGATCATCCAGATCTTTCAATGTCCTCTTCTCCATAATTGATGTGAGGACAAGGCAATTTAAACTGCAAACCCATATGAAAAAAAAAAAAGATTTAAGAACAAAAAAGAACAAAACATGAATTAGATTTATTGTAAAAATGTACAATTACAATGAATATAAAAATCGCCATTGGAAAGCCCTCGACTTCCTGTTTACAGTGATGTGCGCACTTTGCCGATACGAGCCGAAATAACCCTTTACCGATTGTTTGAGCCCAGCGATGTCAAAACAAAGGCGGGCGTTCTTGCACAGACTGCTACCGGGGCTTATCAGGAGCGGCTAGCGGGCGATGTCCAAGTGCCTACTAGGAGCAGCTATACCCAGGTCCACGCCCTGGCAAATTAGTCTCCTAGGCCTAGAGATGTTTTTATAGTAGGCCTACAGGCCTAAACGGTGATTTTCTGCTAAGCATTCTGACTAGGCCTAAAGCCAAAGGCACATGATTTCGATGGGTATCGAGTCACATGACTTTGATTGGTACTGAATTTGAATCCGCCAGAGCATCGACATGGTGAACCAAAACAGCGGGACTACCACACGCTACAAGATCTAGACTAGTGCCCTCATAAGATACAGAGATGCCCCTCATGCACTGTAAACCACGGGGCTAGATAGTAGATTGCTAGATCTAGAGTCTAGATTATAAGACTAACAACTTCGCAAAGCGAGATCCAGATCTCCAGGAATGAGAAATTTGTGGTTATGAAGATACCTCTGTGATTCGAGCGAACTGAGAGATATTTCTGTAGGCGCTTTATCGCCCTGTCCCGAATTTTCTTTTCGTTTGAAGCAAGTTTCTGAGCAAAATGTACTTCGGCGGAGACCTCCATGTTCTCCATGTTGATGGTAGCATGGACCGGAAGTAATGTAAAACAGTTGGTAACCAGAAACATTCACTAATTTCAAGCATAATAATGATCATTATTCAGTTTTTTCAATCCACTATATTTCTTGTATACTTCTATTTACTTCGACATTTGTTTCATCAGAAAATGATGAATAGGTATGGAATATTTTTTTTTCTAGAAAGTGAGGAGAAAAGGCATGGGCTGAAATAGAAAAAGGTTATTAATAAATAATGCCAAATTGGTACGAAGTCGGATTCTTCTCGGATGGGTTATCTATGATTTTATACCAAATTATTATGTTCCAACATTCTGTCGTCTCTTTCCACGAAGCCTGGTTGCTCAAAAGAGCCTGTATCGCCTCATTTTTAAATAGTGTGCCAGCTGAATCAAGGCAGTTTAAATGGGCCACAACAAGTGAAACAGACTAGTTTCAGTCCCGACAGTTTACCAGAGATATATATACAAAAGAATTTACACAACGAATATATTTTAAATGGTCTTAATATATGCTGTTTTAGCCTGTTTTAGCCTCAGAGCAGTAACGTCGAGTCGCATATAGTGCAGTTGAGGGATCGTCTTTGTAAATAGACGAATCAACTTCATGAGAAGAAGAAGAAGAAGAAGGTCCCGTTTAAAGTTTAACTCCATAGTTCTCATTTCACACTGACACCTTGACAAAACAGACTTGACTGTGCAATTTTAAAGTCAAAATTTTAAACTGGAAGAAAAAGCAAGGCAGCCCTTAAAGCCGTGAAGAAAAGTGAATTAACAAAAAGTAGACGTTGATTCCATATGTAAGTGGTCGTCCATCAGCAGCTAAGGACAATGAATTATTCATCAGGCTTTTAAAAAAAATGCATAAAAAAAATATTGGAACGAGGTTGGCAGGAAAAAAAATGTTGATTAGGCTACTTAGCTTCCTTAGGCTAAGTTTTTTTTATTATTATTATTATTTTAGGTTTATTATACGTTTATTAATATTATTATTATACATGACCAAGACAAACGATACGCATCGCTTCTCATTCAGAAAACGGACCAGTGTAAACAAACAGCGTTTCGAAGGGGGAAACCGGAAAAACAAAAGACGGAAAGCGAAGAGAGTTCTTCCCACACAGACCCCCATTCCTTTTTGCTATTCCTAAAACTTACCAGTGTAAATAACACTTAAGGGGACGGCGGAACATTAGCTTACAGCTGTGTGCCCGGCTTAGCGTAGACCAGTGGTTCTCAACCTATTTCAGGCAACCGCTCCCTTAGGCTCAGAATTTTCTTTAATCCCCCCCCCCCCCCACTCACCCACATACACACCTAAAAAAAGAAAATCCCTACTCACTCCGCGTGAAGACAGACTATAACCAAAAATAATTATGATGTTAAGTTTCTCAAAGTCCTTCCAACGACCATAGGGGTGTTGATTCTTCATTAAAATATTAAAACAGAAAGATAAGATAAGATAAGATAAGATAAGATAAGATAAGATAAGATAAGATAAATTTTATTCGTCCTTGTACAAGGAAATTTGTTTTGATCATTGAATACATAACAATACAGTTACAGAAGCAGAAAGTATGATACATAGCGCGCACACACACATATATACACACACACTGATAAATTAACTAAATTAACAAAATTAACAGTGCACACAATATGCTTCCCTAACTAAAACACATTGACCTGACATCATTGCCTTTCTCACCCTGGATCAGGGTATAGGCCACCAACAAACACTTTCCATCCCTCTCTATCATGGGCCAGCCTCTTTACATTATTCCAAGTCTTTCCGCTTCGTTGCACATCATTTTCTCTGGCTCTTCTCCACGTTCCGCGCGGCCTTCCTCTTGATCTCTTGCCCTGGGGATTCCAGTCCAATACCTTCTTCGTGATGCTGTTTCCTGGCCTCCTGAGAGTGTGGCCGATCCATCTCCATCGCCTCCTACCAATTTCCTCTCTGACTGGGTTCTGTCTTGTTCTTTTCCATACAATTTCATTGCTGACCTTGTCTGTCCATCTGATCTTAAGTAGCTTCCTCAAACATCTGTTGGTGAAAACTTGGATTCTCTTTATGCAGGCCTGGGACGCATTCCAAGTCTCACATCCATACAACAGGACTGACTTCACGTTCGAGTTGAATATCCTCAGCTTTGTTTTTAGAGATATATCCTTGGTTCTCCAAATCTTGCTTAAGGATGTGAAAGCTGCCTGTGCCTTTCCAATTCGTGCTTTGACTTCTGCCTCTGTTCCTCCCTTATTGTCAATGATACTACCAAGATAGCAGAAGGACTCTACATCTTCCAGTGGTTGATCTCCTACTGTGACTTGTTCGCTTAGGGGTGCAACAATTTTTAGGACCTTCGACTTCGCGGGATGTATCCTCAATCCAATAGATTCTGAAATTTTGTTTAGAGCTGTAGTCTTTGCTTGCATCTGGTCGTGTGTGTGCGACAATAGTGCCAAGTCATCTGCAAAATCTAGATCGTCCAGCTGTGTCCATGGGGTCCATTGTATGCCATTTCTTCCTCCACTGGTGGTTTCTTTCATAAGCCAATCAATCACCAGGATAAACAGAAATGGGGACAGCAAACAACCCTGCCTAACACCAGTCTTGATATCAAAGCTGTCAGTAAGCTCACCATCATGTACGACTCTGCAACTTGTCCCCTCGTACATGCTCTTGATAAGATTCACCATCTTCTCTGGGATTCCATAATGTCTCAATATTCTCCACAGTGTTTCTCTATCGATGCTATCAAAGGCCTTCTCGTAGTCAAGGAAGTTCACTATCAGTTGGGAGTTCCACTCTAGCGACTGCTCTACTATGATTCTCAGCGTGGCGATCTGGTCGGTGGTTGATCGATTACTCCTGAAACCAGCTTGCTCCTCGCGAAGTTTTTGGTCTGTTGCATTCTGTATTCGCTTGAGAATAATCCGATTGAAAACCTTTCCTGGGATGGAGAGAAGTGTGATTCCTCTGTAGTTACTACAATTGCTGAGGTCCCCCTTTTTTGGGAGCTTCACGAGGTGTCCTTCCTTCCAGTCCTTTGGAAACTTGCCTCCGATCCAAATCCTCGAGAATAGTGAGTGCAGACCCTCTGCAGCCCCAGCAGCATCTGCCTTCAGCGCCTCTGGTGGGATCTGGTCTGGTCCAGCTGCCTTGCCTCGATTTAACTGCTTTATGGCATCATTAATCTCTGCTTTAGTCGGAGGGTCGCAACTGATCGGTAAATCATTTCTTGCGGGTAGAATGTCGGGTGGGTTGCTTGGTGGAGGTCTGTTCAAGAGGCTGTTAAAATGTTCTATCCATCTTTTTGCCTGAGCTTCCTTTCCAAAAATAGCCTTCCTGTTGTAATCCTTGACAGGAACTTCAGGTTTTCCATATTTTCCAGCAAGAGTCTTTGTAGTCTGGTAGAGGATCCTCATGTGTCCTCCTGTTGCTGCCTTCTCTGCTTTCTCTGCTAACATTCCTATGAACTCCTCTTTGTCTTTTTTAATTGATTTTTTGACCTCTTTAGCTGATGCTCGGTACTCTTCCTGGTTACCAACTCTTGAGCTTCTTGTACGACTTGCATTTACCCGTTCTTTTAGGTCTCTTCTTATCCTTATCAAGTCCAGTGATTTTTGACTGATCCATTCCTTGTGTTCCACTTTCTTTTCCCCAATAACATCCTGACATGTTGATGTAAATACTCCTTTTACCTTAGCCCAGTGAGTCTCCAAATCTACTGTCTCTTCGAGGTCAACAAGGGGTTTGAATCTATTCCTCAGTGTCAGCTGGAACTCTTCCTTCTTGTCTCCATCCAGAAGGCTCACTTGAAACTTTCTCCTCTTTGTTCCTGCTCTGG
Organism: Onchidella celtica; assembly: GCA_963931925.1. NCBI lineage: Eukaryota > Metazoa > Mollusca > Gastropoda > Systellommatophora > Onchidiidae > Onchidella > Onchidella celtica. Next base: position 24,623,141 of record OZ007581.1, on the reverse strand, counting down.
TACCTTGTTTCTTGAGGCGGAGTTTGAGTCTTGCCAGCAGCATGTGATGGTCAGATCCAACATCTGCTCCTCTCTGTACTATGACATCCTCTAGTGAGCGTCTGAATCGTCGGGTGATGCAAAAGTGGTCAATCTGATTTTCAGTTACTCCATCCGGTGAAATCCAAGTGGCCTTATGGATCCTCTTGTGTGGGAATACTGAACCTCCAATCACATAGCTGTTAAATGCGCAGAAACTTGCAAACCGCTCTCCATTCTCATTCATTTGTCCTAAACCATTGCACCCCATAATGTCCTCATACCCTGTATTGTCCTGTCCTATCTTGGCATTGGCGTCTCCCATTATAATGTTCACATCTTTTCTTGGCAATGTGTCAACTATTTCCTGAAGCTGGTTGTAGAAGTCGTCCTTGTCCTCATCGGTTGCTTCATTTGTTGGGGCGTATATCTGCACAATGTTCATGTTGATGTTCTTGTTCTTAGTAGTAAATGATGCCAATATAATTCTCCTTCCATAGGGTTCCCATCCCCTCAGTGACCTCTGGGCGTGCTTGCTCAAGATGATCGCTACTCCTTCTGTATGCTTTTTGTCCTCCCTTCCAGAATACAAAATCTTTTCCCCAGTATTAAGTTGTTTCAGTCCGGACTGTATCCAGCGGGTCTCGCTAACTCCAAGTATGTGCAGTCTGTATCGCCTCATCTCCATTGTAACCTGGGCACTCTTTCCTGCTTCATACATGGAGCGGACATTCCACGACGCAATCCGGAGTGACTTGCTTGATGAAGGAGCAGTCGGGCCAATGGCGTCCTTTCGGCTTTGTCCATTGTCCTTCATTGAATCTACAGGTGCAGATGCTCCCCCTTCTCCCAAGATAAAAGACTGATTTGAAGTATTTGCTTGTGTTTCTGTAACTGGTTTATTTTTACAGGGTGGGTAGTTGGCCCACCGCCAACTGGCTCTTCTCGGGAGACCAGGACCTTTGCACCTTTAGTCGCCTCTTACGACACGCAGTATCACGTCAGATGTATTCTCTGCTGTCCCTCTTCTACAAGAGAGCCCCGCATCTGCACGGGCGATTGACGTGACACGCAGGACATAATTCAACTGTGCACAGATTACGATCAAGATGACGACATTATTGTAACATCCTAGTTGATGATGGAATAAACGATTTAAAGTAGCGCTCAGTTTTAGTTTTCTTTGACAACAGCCTTAAACTTCTTACAGATCTTATATATTCCTTGTTCAGGGGATGTTGGGGGTCATTTATAATAATATTAGCTTTTTTAGTACAAGCACCAGTGTACAGCTCATCAAAATATGGCAGATCACAGATACAAATTTTGGATGCTTTTTTAATTAAATTATTGATCTTATTTTTATCTTTTTGTAAGATGTTTCCTCCCCAACAGACAACTCCATACATCAAAACGCTCTGAATAGCCATGGTGTAAAATATTTTCAGAATGCTTTTGCTAACTTTTAAAAAGCGGAGCTTTCTGAGGAAATACATGCGCTGGTTGGCTTTCTTGTATACATATGTTACATGCGCATGCCAGTTAAGCAATGAATCAATAGTAATGCCAAGATATTTGGCCTCTGTGACAATTTCAACCTCTTCATTGTTGATAGTAAGAGGGCAAACAGGATCGTTGTTATTTTTCCTAAAGTCAAAAACAAGCTCTTTTGTTTTCTTAACATTCAGTAGAAGATAGTTGTTATTACACCAACAATGAAAGGATTGTACAATGTTAGAATATTCGTGGCCAGAGTTAGGTAAAAGGCCTAAAATAGCAGAGTCGTCGGCAAATTTAAGAAGGTAAACGTTGTTGTGTGTCACAGTGAAATCATTTGTATACAATGTATACAAGGCAGGTGACAGCATTAATTTATCAAATGAACTCAGGGGGCTTTCCTTAGAATGACAAGATTCTAACTGCCTTCCATCAGCTTTTGAGAAATAAACGGATGATTGAAGTTTCATGTGCTCATAGCATTTGATGACTCGACGTGTTTTTTTTTTTCTTTTTGTAACACTTACAAATTACACACCGAATCCGCTTGATACGTTGACACGCAATGGAGAAGGTCTGTGGAACTGGAAGTATTGTGTAGTGTGTAGCTCAGTTCGACCAAAACATAGAGATAGAACATTGTCATTTTTAAGGAACGCTGTAGCAAGACATGTTTGACTTAAAGGCGTCTTTCCAGTTTTTATTTGACGTTGTGTTTGTTTCTCGGTGTCTTAACATTTTCAGACATTCTGTCTGCATCCCAATCTTCTTCTCATAGCAAGTTTCATTTCATTTTGAACTGATGGCACTCAGGCTGAGAGTAATGGTAAAATAAGTGACGATGATGGTATTAGGCCCCTCTGTCTAACTGTCTCCGTTTCTCTCTCTCTCTCTCTCTCTTCCTCTCGCTTTTTTTCTGTTCTCTTCCGTCTTTCTATCTGTTTCTCTCTCTCTCTGCCTCTCTCTCTCTCATCCTCTCATTCTGCCTAAAAACAGTCTGTCAGTCTCACTCTCACTCTCCCTCCACACCTCAGTCCTTCTTTCAATCATAAACACACACACACACCCATACACACTCTCTCTCCCTCCCTCCATGAAAACACACAGGCACACACACACATACACACAGACAGACACACACACGATTTATTAAGTTCTCAATTTCTTTCCCATTTTAGCCAGTGGAACAGTGGAACAGTCAGTTTAAAAAACTTTTCCGAAAAAAAAAAAAAGTAACAATTCGAATGTTGACAATAATGACTACAATACTACAAATAAAATGGACGTATTTTTTTTTTAGTGAATTATAAAAATTAATTAGATCTAATATAAATCTCTTCCACTAGACAACTTCTCATACTCTGTGAAATCCTTACCCCTTCCACCCCACTAAATATGAGGGTGATGACTGGAGGAACGTTTAAGAATTGACCAAAATGAAAAAAAAAAATGACCCATTGCCTGTGTAATTTTTTCCCTCCCTTCCCCCCCCCCCCCAACCCACTCCCAAAGCGCTTCCTTTCCACTGAAATCATTGCTCGTGACCCGGCCGCCGTTGATTGACAATCTGTCAATCAGGTCGACAAGGCCAATGCGTTATGATGTCACAGCAGGGCAAAACTGCTCCGGGGTTTTCAGCAACTGGATGCACCAGTGTGGTCTAACCCCCCCCCCCCCACCCCCACCGGGCTTTTTTTTTTTTTTTAGCATCGATAAATAACTAGATCTATATTGCATTCGCCTCCTTCTCGTAAGTCGTATATTCGTGATATCATACTCAAGTACATAATAATTATATCATTATGCCTCCATAATTATTATCATACCCTGTACATACATGCAGACAAACTTTAATATTTGCTCTCTCTCTCTTTCTGTCTCCCCCTCTCTCTGTCTGTCCCTCTTTTTCTCTCTCTGTCTCTCTTCCTCTTTCTCTCTGTCTCTGTCTCACCCCTCTCTCTCTCTTCTTCTCTCTCTCTCTCTCTGTCTCTCTCTCTCCCTCTCTCTCTCTCTCTCTCTCGGTCTCTCTCTCTCTCTCTGTCTCTCACCCTCTCTCTCTCCCTCTTTCTCTCTTTGTCTCTCCCTCTCTCTCTGTCTCCCCCTGTCTCTCCCTCTTTCTCTCTCTCTGTGTCTCTCCCTTCTCTCCCTCTTTCTCTCTCTCTCTCTGGCTCTCCTTCCCTCTCTCTCCCCTTCTCACTTTCTCCCCGCCCCCTGGTTCACACATCTGAATTCTATTACCCAGCCTGCATCACTACGTCAGTCCGACGTAGAAGTGGTGGGATTACGGTAGGGGCGGGTTCCCGACATCAAATCGACGTCGGCAGGATGTCGCAACCAGCCGATCTACACAGAAACCATGTCATTCCTATGAGCAAACTTGACGTCAATTCTACGCGTCAGATATCCGTACAGTTGCTGTCTGGGTTGCTTTATCAGAACACCAGTGTGATTCAAAATAGAAAGTTTGCCAGGGCCGGGGTACGTAGTCTTCAAAGTAACAATATATTGCATGTTTGTAAAGCAAACTTTCAAGACGACCCAATGCATTTGTGAGCAATGGATTCATCTGAAGCGCGACCTTAGTTCTTGTTTCTCTCTGTCTCACAGTTCTCGCAGTTTCTCAGTTTTTCCGTGGTTTTTATAATATTTCGTCAATTTCTTAGTTCTTGTTTGTTCTGTCTCCACTTTCTGAAAAACAGGAGATCTTCCAATATGTAGAAGAGGTGTCATAAATGCACACCTTGACACTTGTTTAAAATGCGTTGTGGCACTTATCAAGCTATTTCACTGTTTGGATTTACTCTTAACTCCGTATCATATTACCATGCCCGCAAGTGTTTAACATTGAATTTCTTAGTTGTGCCAAAAGTGGAGTTGGAACAAACAAAAACTAAAATCGCGATCTCACTGATCATTCCACTTTTCTCTCCCGATCTCTCTATCCCACTCGAATCTTGCCCCAACCCTTCACCCGATCCCTCCTAATGCAAGCGATTCAGGAAGTACCTAACTACCGATGTATTTTTTTTTCTGTCATCCGTGTATCTGCTCTCATCTTCTGTCATTCCATGCTCCGTCCTAACGCAAACGATTCAAGGAGTATCTAAATACCGATGTATTCTCTTTTTTTTTTTTCATTTCTGTCATCTGTCTATCTGCCCTCATCTTCTATCATTCCACGCTCCGGATTCAGGAAGTACCTAAATACCTGTGTATTTCTTTTCCCTTCCTTGTCCTTCTGTCTGTCTGCTTTCATCTTCTGACATTCCACACTGCGGCACTAGCAATATTATTTACGAAACATACTATATATTTTGTGTCATTTCTCCACTATATCTCGCCCAGCTATCAACTAAAAATATACCTGACTAATATTTTGTATTTTTTTCCCTCAGAAATGACGCAGTTTGACCGTTAGGATGGATCGGGGCAGTTCTGAAGATCGATACTTGCAGTAAAACCCAAGTATTTTGGACTTTCGTAAGATGAGGTATGGGGTCACCTCTAAAGTTCGTCGGCTCGGAGAGGATGGGTAGGGGGGGGGGGTGATAATTTGCAACCGCGTATGAAAACAGTACGGGGGGTGGGGGGGGGGAAATCTGGGAAGCGTCTGTAAGCATTTCAACTATAATAACTTAAGCAGACTGAACATTTTATGACGTTTAAACATCAGCTGAAGAGTCATCTTTCTACACTTTGAATGTCCATCTAGTCTTTTTTTTTTTTTCCCTGAGTATGCCCGTGTGTATTGTGTGTGATCTACAAGATATATTAAAATATTAATGATGTAAAGCACTGGTTGTTAACGGGATGAAGCACTAAATGTATATGTATTTTTTATTATTATTACTACTAAAAAAGTTTGGTTTTTTACATGTAATATTAATTTTTCGTTTGGTCCAAATTAAGTTCATGTATCTGATGAGACAATCCAATAGCTCGTGCAAAATGCCATTTGAAGTTTTAAAACATCAAGGCTTTAACATAATACGTTTTCACCCCTCTAATGACTGTACGCTCGTACAAGGGGGAAAAGGATTGGGAGGGAAGTGGGTGAGACCAAGTTAGTGTACGAACAGCGTGCATGGGGAGGGGGCGGGGAGAGAGGGGAGGTGTAAAAAAAATCACCAAAATGGAGCAAACGTACTTTTTGGATAGCCCCTGAAGTGGAGATTTGGGGAGGGGCAATAGAAAAGCCGTAGCCCTGGGGGAGAGGGGTTGAAATAGGAGAGGCTAATTGCAGGTTGGGATCGTGTGAAGGATGTACACTTACGTTGATTAATTAAGACGAGCTTCTAATGATGTGAATGTAGCTTTGGTTCACCAGCTGTAGACATATACATACATGTTCTTTGCTTACTTGGAGTTTGAGCTACTGGATTTCGTGTGTAATTAATTTGTGCAGGTTTCGTACTGTGATGGGAAAGCTAACAAATTTAAAAAGGTACACGTGTTTTTGTGTGTTTGTCCTGTGTTTATCTAAAATGTTGAAAATGTTTTACATACCACCTCCCTCTTTAAGATCAAGCGATCAGGGCCTTCTTAAGATTTTTAACTGCAAGTCAAAGAAACTAGGAGGCAGAGCATTTACACACCCTACCCCGCAGGCGTGTTTGCCGATTGCAGTGCAGACCAGCAAATTCAGGAGTGGGGTAGCAACACACCCACATCCCAAGGATTTTCGGTGGCGTTCAGAGTCATTTTAGGTTAGGGTTAAGGTTGGGGTTAGGGTGCACAGTTCAGAGGTTGCAGCACCCATGGCAGTGTTCGATAGGACGAGAAATCCCTTAGCCGATGACCTGTGTGTGGAGGTGTGTTGCTGCCCCGCTCCTGAATTTGCTGGTCTACACTGCAATCGGCAAATACGCGCCCCGCACATCTGGAACTCACTGCCAAAATCATTGTGAGAAGCATCTACCGAGTCAAATTCAAAAGTGGTAAAACCCCACAGTTTCAGAAAACATTTTCAGTGTTCTGAAGTCTCGACATTCCCAATCCATTTATTTTCTCAATTCACTTTATTTTTGCTGTTTTATTGTTCAATTTCTGCCTTGTGCGCCTATGTTATGTGCGTGTGAGTCTATGTATAATTATGTATGTCCAGCAAAAGAGTGTATGCAATACATTGTGTTTAAGATAGATAGATAGATAGACAGACAGACAGACAGACAGACAGACAGGCAGGCAGGCAGGCAGGCAGGCAGGCAGGCAGGCAGACAGACAGGCAGGCAGGCAGGCAGGCGGGCAGGCAGACAGACAGACAGACAGACAGATAGATAGATAGATAGATAAAAATTCTTTATTTCCATGTGAATACAATACAGATTGTACAGATATAATATCGAAACATTGCATCTAAGTGGAAATTGTGCCATGGTGGGTGGCTTTACTTTCTCTCTTTTATGGAAGGGATGGACAAAACTGGAACATGTTTTTAAATAGAGTTAATAATTCCTATTATACGACCTGCATCTTTTATTCCAGATTTTGAATGATCCAATAACTGAACTGATACTACAGTACTTAGATATGAACTTACTTTCTGAATTGTTAATGTTTAGTTTCTTCAGCCCAGTAATAAATCTTCTGTGAACATTTCCCAAACTTCCAATTATTAAAACTATTATATCACATTGGTATCCCATAGCACTGATTTCAATGGCTAATGGGAAATATTTGTCAAATTTGCCTTGATAACATCTATCAATGTAACAGTCGTATGGTACTGCTACTTCAACGATCTGGACTTTCTTATTAGTATTGTCTATAACTGTGATGTCAGGACGTGTTGCTCTGGTGGTAAAGGATGTTGCATCTGATCCAAACATTGATGGGTTGATGAGTGTGTCCTTTAGTACTTCTTTGTTACGATTGTAATAAGTGATCTTCCTTTCAATAATGTCCATTATTCTGTTGTGTCTTGCTTGGTACATGCCGCTGAATTTCGTGCACCCGTTCAATGCATGGCATACTGTTTCCGAGGGGTGGTGGCATAACTTGCATGATTTAGTATAGGCGTTGGGGTAGTACAGGGACAGTAGGGTCTCGACTTCTAGGATCTGCAGTCGCCCACGTGTGACAAATGATCTGATCTTGTCATCCAAACTATGGTTAGTCAAATGTTCGCATGACACACTGTGGTTGATACTTTTTGCCTCGCGGACAATGAGGCCTTGAGATGACTTTGACAACAGTTCCTCCTGGCATCTTTTTAAACGATCTCCCTTAAACATAGAGTAGATAGAAAGATAGATAGATAGATAGATAGATAGATAGATAGATAGATAGATAGATAAATAGATAGATAGATAGATAGATAGATAGATAGATAGATAGATAGATAGATAGATAGATAGATAGATAGGTGGAGAAAGAGAGAGATAGAGAGAGGGAGAGGGTGAGTTGCAGACGGAGAGAACAAGACTTCCTGTAAAGCGCCTGGAATAAATTGTTTGGATTCGGCGCTATATAAATGATTTTCATTATTTTCATTACTATTATCGAACTAGACTAGCTAGAGAATGAACATGTATGCCTATAAAACTTCGTGACTTTGTGACCAAGAATTATACAACGTTGCGGGCATGCCTCATCATCAGTTCGTTGTGGATAAAATTCGACATTTAATATTAATTATTTACGGTTTGTTTTCAGCCACACACACAAAAAAAGAACTCTTATTTTCGTCTTGTACAGTCGAAAAGTAAGATCAGGAATTCCTTTCTTCGCTTCTTCTTTACACACTGAGAGATACGATTCATATCAAAATGACACCTAGGCAGTGGGTGGAAAATCCCAGAGAATCTGTAAATGAAGTTTTTGACGCACCCCACAAGGGAAATCTAAATGTGGTGTAGAAATGTTCCAAAACATAAAATGCTGTCATTCACAAATAATGTGCACATTCCTTGTAAAATATGTTTTTTCCCGGTATTTTGTTAACATTTGTAGCACTACCCATGTTTCATTCTTCAAAAAAATTCAATACTTCATCTTTTTCTTTTCTTTCTTAAACGTTTGCATTTCAACATTCGTCCTTTTCATTGTGTGAACGACTCAAAAATTCATTCCCCAATGCGAATTATTATCATTTAAAACAACAACAACAAAAATTAGAATGCAGTTTACACAAAAATGTGCTACATCTGACATGACAAAACTCTGGTAACTAAATGTGTGATTGAAATCTGTCTCTAATTTGCTTGCCAAAGACCAGATGATCCCTGGGGGGTGCGTCACGAATTGGCTAGTTACAGCTTTCGTCCCACCTCCTAAAGATGTTCAAGTTAGCCTGAAGGAGGGATGGGGCCGGACAGCATAATGTGCTGAGGATATGATTGTGGTGTTGGATTGTAACTGCTTCTCTGACTGGGAGGGAGCGGAGGAGGAGAGACCTAGAGCGAGAGGATACAGTTCAGAAGAAACTGTGTCCGTTCTTTTTTCTTAAAAGTATTTAAGTTTCAAAATCTGAGATATAGCAGAACGATTTACTAAGAGAGAGAGGGTGGGGGGGGGGAGGGGGGGGGAGAGAGAGAGAGAGAGAGAGAGAGATAGAAAAAGAGAGACAGACAGACAGACGGACATATTAACTGCCAAACAGACAGAGAAAAGAGAGAGGGGGAGACACAGGTACATAGCTGGAGAGAAAAAGAGACAGAGAGGTTAAAAAAAAATCTTTTTTTTTTCTGATTCCGATCTGCAAATAGTGTACCATTTTCACGCAGTCCAAGTAACAGGGGGGAAAGGGCGGGTTGCAACAGCGGTGAACCACTTCATTTCGTGATAATAGAAACTAAGAACACAGAAAATAAGGTTTTCTCTTCAAACACAAATCACGTAAAGGCACTGTGTTGAATGTGACGTGGTGGGGATCGTTGTGTTGTGTTGTGTGTGTGTTATAAAAAAATAATCTAAAGATAGTTGTTACTTGTACGTACGATCCCCACGTTTTTTTTTGCGCTAGGGATACGTATTTTAAAGCCTTTTGTGACTCCAGAGCTAGAAAGCTCCTCCCGAAATACTCCTAACAACAGCCTTAATTAATTATTCTTTCAGATTTTCTTTTGGTTTCCTTTTTTTTTTTTTTTGGCTGAAAGGGTAAGGGGCAGGGTTTAGGGATTCGTCAAGATTTAGGGCTGAGGATAAGGTCGGACTTAGGGATAGGTATATCCGTATATGCGAAAAACGTGTTGGGACCGTACGTACAAGTAACAACAGCAATAAATTCAATATTTTCCTTGTTTCTTTGTCCTTGCAAATTTTTTAAATTCTTTTTGAGGTCTCCTTCCTTGTGTGTGTGTGTGTGTGTGTGCGGGGGGGGGGGGAGATATAATAATATTTTGCAAATCATTATTAATAATATCTTATTATTTTCTCAACGCGGAGATGGACATGGTGAAGTTAATAGCTGTTCATTTTATTTTTTATAGTACTGTTGGCCAAAAGCAACCAAAAAAAAAATAAAAATGAAAATAAATAAAAAATGTAATTGACAATGCTGTACTTTAGCAACAATTATCGTGCATAAGAATCTGGAACAAATATAAATTATATAATAAGATAACGTCACGGCCATAAGATAATTGCCTATGTCATTTTTTTCTGTTTTTTGAGATTTTGTATTTGTGTTTTATATTTGTATGCTACTTTAATCCCATTTTGGGAAATTTGCCTTTGTGTCATTGCACCCAGTTACAAGTGGAGCAAGCACGTCGTCGCCACAGTGCAGCGCCGGTCGTCGGATTTTTTTCTTGGGGGGGGGGGGGGAGATAAGGGAGGGGAGGGAGTGGTAGGGATGAATTTGATTTGATTTTGCCCGGGCAGCGGCCTGTTCGGCCTGCTCTTTTCGATTTCCAACTGCCAAGGTATCTTTAACGTGCGCAATGTGTACACGGGCCCTCCGAATTTTTCGTCCTTATCCGAGAAGACTAGGTACTCGATCCTACCCCCCCCCCCCCCAAATAGGATCGGGGACACGAAAATATGAGAAAAATCCCAAACTTCCAACATGCCTACACCGGCCGGGTTTTGAACCCGGGACCCGTGGCATGAGAGGCGAGCACCTCTCCTCTGGACCACCTTGTTCCCAGTACTCACTTTAATCAAACAGTCACGTTCCACCATTCAACAGTTACATTGTTTTGTTTCCTTGACACATGGGCTTTTAAAGGAAAACCCACATCCATTTAAACCTCTATTACACTGTTGTTAGGGGAACGTACTAATGACGAAACCAAACAGAGAAAATACTGAATTGTGTTCACCGTTCAGCTACAGCTTTCTATGTAAAATACCATGCTCCCCTAACAACAGCTACCACTATATTCGAAGTAAACAGTTTTCTTTGATTTATAAAAAGCACCAAAACATGACTTAGGCAGTTATGTTATGATCGTGACGATAATATGAAATGTACCAATTGACAGGATTAATTATTTTTTTACGTAGAAATTGACAGGGAACAATTTTATGACAGTATCATTTATAAAATATCTGAACATTCATTTGATAATGCCTTCTACCGGAGAGTATAGATGTATAGAGAGGGTTCACTTCCGCCAAATCGCGAAACTAGGTCGCTGCGGTAAACAAGAAATTGAAGAATTGAAAGAGACCTTCTTCACCAAAGATAGTGAGCATGTCTGTTTACTGTGGTTTGTTCATATTTTTGAGCTGATTGAAACTATTTACAACCGTTTGTAAGCTCCTACGCCCCGTGGAAATGCACAAACGGATTTTGTTTACCTCAGCGACCTACTTTCCGCTCCATGCAAACAGAGGTTTCCCAGAGCCTCCCGTGTCTCGCAGTCCAAATTGACCAATAGCGAAACCTCTATACATAATACTCTCTGCTTCTACCCACAGACTGTTCCCTGGACACTTTGACGAAATAACAGCTTGCTAAACCTGGCCAAAGATATCGTCGTTCCCTTACAGATGGAACCAACTTTTCCAGGAATTAGTATCGGCTTGAGATAATCAGGCCATAGCTAGCATCGATATGGGTCTCCGCTGTTCGCAATGCTCACTCATCATAATCAACAGTGTTTTTGCGGTAATTTCGTACATTTCTTTATTCGTTGAATAATTCACTCATTTGTTATTGATTGTTGTTACTTGTACGTACCTACCTCATGTGTTTTGCGCTAGGGGCACTTATTCTAATGCCTTTTTGTGACCCCAGAGCTAGAGATTGACGAAATATTATAAGAACCACAGAAAAACTGTGGGGTCGCAGGAAGACCATTTTCTGTCTTTTCTTTTAGTTTACATTGTATCGTTTGGGTATTATTTCTTTCGCGAGGCTTTGCTACATGTAACTTTTTCTTTTTGCCCAGAGCTATAGGGCTCCCATCGAAATAGCCTTAACTACAACCTTAATTAATTATTCTTTCAGTTTTTCTTTTTGTTTTCCTCCTGTGTTTTGGTTGACAGGATACGGGGCATGGTTAGGGATTCGATAAGATTTAGGGTTCAGGATAAGGACGGGGTTGGGGATATGTACGTTTACATAGGCGACCCCTAGCGCAAAACGCTTGGTGCACGTACGTACAAGTAACAACAGCCTTTGTTACTGCATCATGTAACTACCATGCCGTTTGTTCATTCATTAAATAATTAATTGTGAAATTATGAGTTCATTCATATATTCTGTAACTGTTTAGTGTACAATAGAATAAGCTGTTTACTTTTTACTTTTTTTTTTAAAAGGGAATTTGAAGTGAACAGTCGTTATGGTATATTTGCTATTTTTTTCATTTAGTATTATCTGATAAATCCTTTCTTTGTTCTCTTTTAGTAAAATCATAGGTTTTCAACTCATACTTTATTCTAAAGGGTCAGGGAATTTCTACTTGCATTCAGGAAATGTATACTTACTTTCTAGTAATCCATACTTGTTTCCGGGAAATCCATACTTGTTTCCGAGAAATCGATACTTGTTTCCGGGAAATCGATACTTGCTCCCGGGAAGTATATACTTGCTCCCGGGAAATTTATGCCTGCATTTAGGAAATTCATACTTGCAGCCAGACAATTCATAATTTTGCATTCATGTAATTTATACTTGCATTCTTGACGTTCATACTTGTATTCAGGAAAGTTTTACTTGGAATCAAGTAATTTATAACGCATTTAAAAAACGCACACTTGCCTTCAAGAAGTTCATACCTGTGTTCAGCAAATGTATACTTGCATTCAGGTAATGTTTACATGCATCCAGAAAATTGAAACACGCTAAAGGAGGTACGTCCGAAGAGCAGCAAACAAGACCAGAAGAGACAAAATTAGAAACGAAGACATTCGAGTAGGAATAGTAGGAACCGAACCTGTAACAGATTATATACGCAGACAACATTTCAGATGGTTTAGACACCTTATGAGGTGACCGCATGACCCAGTACTCCGAGCATATACCACCATAACTTCCGGATCTAGAGATAGGGGAAGGCCAAGAAGACTACGGTCAGAAGGAGTAAATGAAATTCTTAAGAAACACGACCTCACTCCAATAAAAGCTACACACCTAGCTCTGGAGCAATGCTTGAATCATCCGGCGACGCCTGCCGGCAACAGCGGAAAGAAAAATGATCTGATGCTGTGTTTTCATGTGTACGGAAAAAGCAACGGCAATGGAAATGTCAAAAATCGATCAAGGAGTAAAGGGAAAGAGTGTTTCCGTGAGTACGGAAACGGCATTTCGATATTCTATTTCACTACATGAAGGTTTTTGCCGTTCCCGTTTCCGTACACATGAAAACACAGCTTAACTTGTCACAGTCAATTTAGACAGTCCCCTGGGCCACAGATCCTGAGACAGCTAACTAGTAGGCCCAAGGGCCAGAACAATAGCCTTAACACGGCTGGGGTGCGCTAATTTTGCGAGTGAAGGGACACAATGTGTATTCAGGCAATATATACTTGCATTCAGGAATTTTGTACTTGCATTTAATGTGAACAAATCCAAACTTGTCCTTTCAGTCACTTTTTGGACGCATTGTTCAGAAAATATTGATCACTTGCTCTTAAAACAAAATGTACACGAAGAAAACATTGTTCCTATAAAACCTATAACATTTTCCTGCTTTTTTCTTCCCTCACAGTTAATTGGCCTGGTCTTATTTATTTTCGGATGTCTTCTCAAATTTGGATCGGACCATGTAGAGGACTACATGATAGACAAAGTGTCAGGAACTTTGACGTTCATGAGGTCAGCGGGCTCAGATGGCAACATGGTGAACTTTGACCTCGGGGAGTATTTGAGTACATTTGCCTTCATTTTGATAGCAATTGGTGCTTTCTTCTTGGTGATCAGTATCTTGGGCTGTTGTGGAGGAATAGGGAAGATACGATGTTTTCTTATAATGGTAAATATTGATTTGTTTCACTTACCTCATTCAAGATTATCGTGTTAACCACACGGCATCCCTGTACCCCATTGCACGGAAGTTGAGCATCCATACCTGCAAAGATTATTTTTTTTTTGGTACGGTTGCTGATCATGCGTACTGGCAAAGGTTTGTCCATTTTTGGCACAGAGGCTAACCACGTATGCACATTAAGATTTGCTTTTTTAAAATTTTTATTTTGGCATAGCGTACTGGGAATGATTTTCCTTTCTTTTTTGTTTTTGCACAGCGGCTGAGCATGCGTACTGGAGGCGTTTTTTTCAAGGGGGGGGGGGGACGACCGCAACGGCTGAGTCTGCGTTCTGACAGAGATTTGTAACCATTATTTTCTTGCTAAGCAGCTGAGCAGTTGCATTTGTAAAGATTGGCTGTATTTCAAAACAAAAAAAAAAAGAACTTAAATCCTTAGCAGAACGAAACATAATGGTCTCGGAGCTTCCGACGAAAGACCAAGACTGTTGTTACAAGTATGTAGGTACCCCAAATATTTTGTGCTAGGCTTATGTATTTTAAAGGCTTTAGTGACTCCAGAACTAGGGAGCCGCCCCCCTCCCCCCCCCCCCCCGAAATACTCATAACAACAGCCTTAATTAATTATTCTTTCAGAGTTTCTTTCTGTTTTCCTCCCGTTCTTTGGTTGAAAGGGTAGGGGGCAGGGTAAGGGGTTCGATAAGATT